>OX393580.1:5991320-6113046 GCA_947652605.1 Elmis aenea
ATAGTTAGTTAAAATAGTTTAGTTTGACGTGGCAATAAATTTAAGCCCACACTTTGAACCTCCGCCACTGGCGTCTTTTGACCGGTCAAACGATTCTGAGCTCGTGGAATTTTTTTAAAAGTGTCTAACTATCAAACCTGTAAAAATCAGGCTGGCAGAGTCCTTAGTTTGACGTAGCAATAAATTTGACCCCAAACTTTAAACCTCCGCCACTGGCGTCTTTTGACCGGTCAAACGATTCTGAGCTCGTGGAATTTTTTTAAAAGTGTCTAACTATCAAACCTGTAAAAATCAGGTTGGCAGAGTCCTTAGTTTGACGTAGCAATAAATTTGACCCCAAACTTTAAAGCTCCGCCACTGGCATTTTTTGACCGGTCAAACGATTCTGCGACCGGGGTTTAGTTTTGTGTGCTGTAACTTATCAACGGTATTAAATTGGTGGTGGCAGGGTCTTTTGTTTTAGTAATGACCCTTGACCCACCGCCTCCGGGGGCAGTTTTTTTTTTTTTATTGCATCAGCTTGTAGAGTGTGTAGGTTAATGTTATTATCTAAAATTTAAACAATTTATCGTCATTATTAACAAAGTTACAGCTTATTGCCAAAAGTTATTGCTAAAGTCACTCCGGTGTAAAAGTTTGTTGAATTACGAGCAGTCATTTAAGACATCTACAACAATTAATTGCATCGTCGGCACAACCTGTTCGGCGTCTATTTAATGTTAATCCGACGTATCTGTTTAATACATCCTCGAACGCAACACCTTGTGCTGCCGGTGTTTAATATTTGCCACACCGGGGGGTGCCGCGGTCTTTAATATCTGCTGATATTGGATCCTCGTGCGGATCGCTGTCAATAGACTCCAATCACGTGTGTCATTGCATATGCCTCGGAAGATTATTCACCTGTGCAAAACATATTATGTACATTAGATCTACCTTAGTGCACCAACTTTATTACTAGTATGTGTCGTTCCATCGACAATCACCAACTATGTATGACGAAGATCAAAGGGCTCGTATGTATTGTCCGTCTTGACTCTTGAGGAACCATTCATCTAGTATAACTTCTTTAACATACAAAGATTCAATTGCATTGCTCGTGATGGCCCTGTACTATTTTTGCAAGTCTATTTATGAATAAAGTGTGTCACAAGCTTTTCTTTCGTTTTGCTGAACAAATCAAACGAACAAATATTTTATCCGACCATTTCGATTTTCATTGATTTTTTGGAATAAATAATATGAAGAGTCTAGTAAAACAGCAATTATTAAATAGTGTTTTATGGAACTCTGATGTAGCGCAAATGAGGATTGCGCCAGAAAATTAATAAAACATTTATTTATTTATTGAGCCATGTCCTTCCACTGTTAGGTTTAGGACTGTTGTGTTGTGTTGTGATGACTTTTTTCCATGTTTTTCTGTCTTGTGCTAGCTTTTTTATGTCTTTCCATTTGATGTTTATATCCGTTGCTGCTTTTTCAACTTCATCTTGCCACGTTGTTCTCGGTCTACCTCTTCTGCTTTTATAACTTCGTTGTGGTAGGTTTTTCTCGGTTTCTCTTTTGTTTTATCCCTGTGATCTTGCTTCATAGGCTTTTCTGGTTAACCTTTCTTCTTTCATCCTATAAATGTGACCCAACCATCCCAGCTCTCTTTCTTCTATTTTTGTTTCAACTGATTTTACCTTTAATTGTTCTCTATATGTTTCATTTCTGATTCCATCTTTTTTGGTTTTTCCTTGGATTTTTCTTAGAAATCTCATTTCTTCTGGATTCACACGGCCACTATTTTTATTTGTGCGTCTCCACGTTTCACTTCCGTATAAAAGTGCCGGAGTTACTACCTTTTTGACATTTTCCACTTTTGTTCGTTTTGGGACTTCTGTATTTCCAAAAAATGTTGCTATTAAACTGTTGAATCTCCATATCCTCTCCTTTCGCTAATTCTCTTCCATTCCTCAATTTTTCTCTATGATCACTCTTAAATATGCCTGGTTTAAAGTTTCTAGATTATGTTGCAAATTCTTTTCTGTTTCCGCGACTAAGACCATGTCGTCTGCGAACATTAGCTCAGTTATGTTTATTTTTTCCATTTTCCAGTTGCCTAGGTGAAACGGTCTAATTTTTTGTTTTACTTCTTTAATTACCCCAGCTATAACTGCTGAGAATAATAATGGACTGAGCACGCATCCTTGTTTTAAGCCCTCTTTTGTTTCAAACTCTTTCGATTCTTAATTTTTGGTTCTTACAACATTTATCATTTTTTCGTACCTACATCGATTCTTTCAAGTCGATTGTTTCTATTTCTATTCCCTTCCTTCTTAAGCATCTCCATTCTTCCTTTGATTTTATCGAATGCTTTTTCCAAGTCCATAAAATATAAATGTATATCCTTGTTTTCTGGTAAGCTCTTTTTGATTATATAATAAAAAATAATGGAATTAAAATACGTTTTTAAAGATTAATGTTTTCTTTAAGTTAAGAATTAGCAGCATTCTCATCTACCTTTTTTATAGATATTCGAACGCACTTCTTGATTTAGCCTTTACAGCACTTTTAATGACCAAAAATATTTTTTTTCAATCTATTCAATCGTTCCTTTAAAAATGATTATTTTTAAATGCTTACAAACGTGACGGTTGTCTATCTCGGCCCTGCTTCCAAGAACAAACTTTAAGTCTGGTGAGAAAAAGATGAACTTTTCCTGTAGGTGCATAAATAGTTATTTTAAGTCGATTTTAATTTTTACTTATGCCATACAAAAAAGTAGGTACGTTAATAAATGTAAAATGTGGGTAAAATAATTACCCTTTTACAGTTAGATACTTAGAAATCTACCTTTAACATTTTTTATGTTGTTCGTTGTAGTGGTTCTGCTGATGAAACTTTGTTTTCAAGTACCTTTACTTGTCATATTTGTAGAAGCTCAGCAGTACAAAACAAAGAAGCTTTAGGTAAATTTAAGTGGACCCCTAACACACTTATAAACAGATATGAACAGTAAACAGCAGCAGGAGATTAGGGAAATTTTCCGCTGCAAATATTCCACGGTAATAAATGCATAATTGCATTTGGGATACGTTTAGGACACGGATAGGTGCAAAACCCACTATAGTAGGGGGTGGTGGATGGGGTTGCTGACTCGAGGTGTATAGGGAAGTGTTATCTAATATTGCGTATGTAATCAATGCGAGATTAGCGAGGGTGCTCAGTCGGGCTCATCACGCCGTTATCTCGCTACATCTCCCTAGAGGCTCGGTCTCATCCTCCTCTCCGACGCCGACGTGAGAAATCCTGCTCTAATGTTTACAGCCTACTATACTTTCGCCGGAAATTGATATTACGCTAGATTATGTCTAGGATGTTGAATTGAATATACACGGACGTGAGTAGGAGCGTCTAATAGGTCTTAAACATTTTTGTAAGATGCTGAAGTTCAGCTACAAGCAAGGGAAAAATCGCTATGGTATAGCAGCAGTGTTGGGCAAATAATACAGGGTGTTTAAGGAAAACCCTTCCAGCCTTATAACTTATTTATTTTATTTTACAGAGCTTCGATATTTTTTGCAAAATATTTTGGGCATCGTAGGTACTTAATAAATATGTTCAGGGTACATACCATCAAAGTCTTTTATTTTCTATAGCCAGGGATGCGCAAAGTAGGGGGTGCGCCCTCATTTGGGGGGCGCGATGACAGCCTTTAAAGCATGATTTTTTTAAAATTAATAAAAAAAATATATCGTGTATATTTTGATTGTATTTAGTTAGGAAAAATGACAATAAAAATAATTTACAATTCTAACATATTTAAAAAGTTCAAAAATGTCATGTTGTAGATATACAACATTATGCAGTGGTTATACCAATTTAATGTCAAACTTCAGTGTGCAACTTTTTAAAACAATTTTATCTTTTATTAAAACACAAGTTCACTCCGCATTTTTCACAATTTGTTTGTGAATATCCGGTCCAATTTGGAAATTTGCACCTTTTTCTTGTTGAGCAAACCATCCAGTGTCCCATTTGATCCAGGCGTACATTTTTGGGAGGAACATGTCGCATTGGTCCTTTGCTTTTTTTAATTGCAAGCATTTCTTCTGACTCGGCACAGGCATTGGGTAACTCACATTCGAAACTCAAAGAAAGTCATTTTTTTTATCAGAAAATTCAATTTCACTAATATCACTAAGATAATTGACAATCTTCTAGTTCCTCTTGGGTATAACATTTTCTTGCCACAATAATTTGCTAAAAATAAATTAGAAGTATTTTTTAGAAATATCTTCATGTAATATTATATAGCAAAAACTATGAGCCAACTGCATAATGTTGTATATCTACAACATACATATTTGGTGGTATCAAGACTACATAATAATTTATTTTTTTCTAATATATAACAAAACGTCATTTACATACCTTATAATATTGGCTGGTATTTATTTTAAACTAATATTTGCACTAAAATCACTTTAAACTGAACAGCAAACTTGTTGAAAGAGACTGATACTGATAGTCAGCTGGTTAAGGGTGAGACGCCCTTCCAAAAATTAACAACGGTTCTATTAAGTACATTAGCGAAAGATAACTGTTCAACATACATAACGGCATATATTTAATCGTCCTAGGTATTAAAATAGCCTAAATACAAAGTCAAACATGTTTGTTGTATTTCTACAACAGTATGCATTAAAGGGTTAAAAGAAAAAAAATATGTTTTTCTATATTTCATTTTTTTTTGTTTATAATGGTAATCTGTAATCTTTTGCATCGAGTGAAAGAAATGATTGATGCCCGCTAACTTCAAAGCAAAAAAAAACAAGGTTCAGTGTGTCCAAGTGAGTATGCTGAAAAAATGGTCTCTGCAGCCGATTTTCATTAAATTTGTCATACAAAAAGGAAAAACCAGTAATGAAATAAATGCTAGCGCTAAATTTGTTTTTACAAAATTTTTACAACTCCGTTTTTTACCACGATACGTTTAAAAATATATGAGAAATGTAAAAAGAATAACTTACGTTTTTTATTGCATTATTTAATAAAATGATTTGACAATTTTTTACAATTTATTTTGCTAACTTTTAAACTATGAATGTTAAAAAATACTTTTGATTGGTTTATCTTTAGTTAAATCATTTTTATGTTACTGAACGCTTCAGTTCGTTCGTTGAAATTTGCTTTCCCTTTTGCTTCATTATCTGAATTCCAAGTCGAGTTAAACAGATAACTTGTATATAATTTCATTGCCTTGGATATTGACACTTTGTAAAGTGAGTGAAGCTCATATCAATTCTCATATCTCCTTAACAACTTTGACTTCGAACCGCCAACACTCAAACTGCCGCTTTACTACACCCAATATTATCGTTTATACCCACGGATTCTGTCAATTTAATTATTCTCTCTCGCGAAACAAATCCTTTATCATCAAACAAATTTAAACCGACTTATAAAAAAGTTATTTGTTATTTTGTTTAAACTTATGTAGTACATAAAGATCACTAAATGTAACATTTTTTAAAGATTTTTTTCTGCTTTTAAGATTAATTATTCAACAAAAGAATTATAATTATTTAGCAATAACTTGATAACGCGATATACCGCACCGTTTTTTATTAATATAATATAATGAATAATTAATTTATTGAAAGTACTGTACCTATACTCTATACTATAGATACACACTACCCAATATATTAATCAAGTATACAGGGTGGTCCACTTTTTTGTAGCAGGACTTTAACAGTCGATACAAAAAGTCATTTTAAAGCGAATATTCCATATCAACATGGGTCGTACCAGTTTTTTATAAAATCCATTGAAACTGAACCTCCACAACTCCGCCACTGGTTGATTGTAAGGCTTGATATTCTCAACGAATGTGGTAATCTGTAAGGTCATGCTGTATACCAAATTTGCTTTAAATATATCTACTGGTTGAGGAACGGTTAAGAATTATCGATATTTTTTCGAAAACTTCAACACCCTGTATCTTTAAAAGGAAGCGTTTATAAACCCATGTTAATATGGAATATTCGCTTTAAAATGAGCTTTTGTATCGACTGTTGAGGTCCCATTTCAAAAAAGTGGACCACCCTGTATAAGGCGCGTTTCAAAACAACTTTCTGTCTTTCACAACAACAAAGGTTCAACGGAAGAAAAAAGTAATTAACCAATTGGTGGAAGAAATTAAAAAGATAAGAGAAGAACAAAAAGCATGTAGGGTGGAATTTATTGCAACAAAAAAAGAGAACGAAGAGCTTGGAAAAAAGATGCTCAGCTTAGAAAACAGAATAGAAGAAACAGAAAAAAAAAGAAAAGAAATATAACATTGTGATAAAGGGAGCAAAATTTGTTAAAACTAATGGAAGAGCAGGTATAGAAAAATTTCTAGATCAAAATTTAGGAGTCAAAGTAAATATCAAACAGATGTATGAGATGGGTCAAAAATATGGAAAAAGTATGACATAGCAACGATAAGTAAATGGGAGGATAAAATACAGATAATGCAGGATAAGAGCAGATTAAAAGATCAAAACGTTTACATAGACAATGACCTAACAGTAAAAGAAAAAGCAATTTAAAAAAAAATCAGAGAAGAGGCAGAAAAAGAAAGAAAAAGGGCAAAACAGTCAGAGTAGCTTATCAAAAACTAATCGTAGATAATAACATCTAGCTATGGAATAAAGAGAAAGAGGAGCTACAGCAAGAATAGACCCAAAAAACTAACAACGAAAGACAAGTTACGGAAAAAATGGCACGAATACTACACGAAAACGGACATGAATTAGGAAAAACAGATAGCAATCAAAACACGAGATATTAAAGATGATAAAAACAGACATAAGAAAGACAAAATAAGAATAGGTATTTGGAATACCAGAAGCATAAAAGGAAAAGAAGTAGAAGCGATCATGGAAAAAAGTCAGCACAACATAACTCAACAGTCCTACACCTAACAGTAGAAGGACTCATGACTAAATAAATAAATAAAAAAATAAATACCGAAAAACCAAAACTATGATCGTTACAACAGAGAACCAAGGACATAACATTACTTTAAATGGGCTTAGGTTGGAACAGGTAGAAACCTTTAAATATTTAGGAGTGATCATTGAGAAAAATGGAGGAATGGACAATAAAATAAGCTAAAGCACAGGAAACGTAGGAAGAATACTGAACAGTTTAAGAACAATTTTTTTTGGAAACAGGTAAGTCCCAAAACGAATAAAAGTGGAAGTGGTCAAAAAGGTAGTAACTCCGGAACTTTTATACTGAAGTAAAATGTGGCCACACAAATAAAAATAGTAGCCGAGTGAATGCAGCAGAAATGAGATTAGAAAAATCCAAGGAAAACCAAAAAAGTTAGAATCAGAAATGAAACACAAAGAACAATTAAAAATAAAATCAGTTGAAACAAAAATACAGCTGGTATGATTGGGAGATTGGGACACATCTGTAGGATGAAAGAAGAAAGGTTAACCAGGAAAGCCTCTGAAGCAAGAGCACAAAGAAAAAACAGAGGGGTAGACTGAGTAAACCCTGGCAAGACGATGTTAAAAAAGCAGCAACGGATAGAAACATCAAATGGAAAGACATAAAAAAGCTAGCACAAGACAGAAAAACATGGAAAAAGTCAGCATAATACGAGTACAACTCAACAGTCCTGCACCTAACAGTGGGACTCATGACTAGATAAAAAAAATGAACACTGTACAGTGTCTTTTCTATAATTATAAAACGATAAATAATTGTATAGAAAAGGTTTAACGTTTAACTGATTTCTTTAATATTACTTCATTGATCCTTGTTTTGTTACGGTATAGTATTACTCAAAATATTAGTTCAAAATGATATTTATGCAGTGCTAATGAACGTATTTACGAAGTGTGTGGTTGTACACCACCGAATCAAAAAATATGTTCTTAACGGATCGAAGTTAATTGCTATGGACGCGAAGGTCGCAATGCCAATTTTGATGTCCATTCGTCAAGCCGTCAGTTCAAGAATGTGACACATTAATATCCAAGCTGTGTAGGTGTCAGAGCTGGTACGGCAGGTAACCCGGTAGGTGTAGCCGCTGTCACGGTTACCAAGGCAACGCACAAACTGTCCAGTCATGGCGGCGGATTGAAACCTAATAATTAATTACTTGGGCATGCTGTTCGTCAGCATGACGTATATTAGAGCCAAAACCTGGAGGAATTATCAATGGTAATTTCATACCACGTTTACATTCTCACGCAAAATCGAAAACAAAAGACTGGCGAAAAGTTGTTTTAAAAAACTTTTTGAACTACTGCTTTGATTAAATTTTTGCACAATTACTAAAACACTGTAAAATATGAAAAATTTCTAACGTGCATTGGGCATTAAAGAATGTAGTGTATCAAACAGATTTTTTACTAGCTATTTAGTTCTTGAAAATGTTCTATGAGTTGATTTTGAATTTCTCCAACTTTCTTCAGACCCAAACAACCAATTATTGGTAGAGCTGCTTAATTTTCTTTATGTTGAAAAACAATGAAACTAGAAATAGCATGTCGCTCATTTAGATATGGAATGACTACGTGTTCCATTAATAATAATAATCTAAAATATTGTAACGTCATCTGTCCTAAAGTTACCTTTGGTGGGAAATGAAAATTTTATAAATTACTCATGCTGTTTGCATTTAAGTAGAATAATACTAATTTTGTAATAATAATGTGATAAAAGACTAAAGGTTCCCTGTTTGTCGAAGTATTTTATTTATCCATGCAAGACTGGTGTCAAACCATCAGAATTGTGACCATGAATACCTAATTAAGTTCAGAAGTCCGTTAACAAATCTATTCCTTTCTAATTCGTAAAATGTATGACCTGTATTTGCAACACGTATGTGATAGATATTAGCACAACAAAATATCCTATGTTATTGTTTTCTATTTCATACTAATAATAACATTCAAGCAAAATCGAACAAATTTCGAATTCATGCCAAAACCCAAATTGGGGAAAGTTTTTCCTTGAAAACAAATAAGGTTAATTAATGGAGCTATTCATTTTGGGGAAAAATGCCTTCATGTGGTATTGCATCTTCTTAAAAATATAACAATTTTAGAAGGAAGTTTATAGGTACTTGTACAGGGTGGGCCAAAAGTCACTTTACCATTTAAAAATTAAATAACTTTTTTGCTATTGCATTTTATTTAATGTTTTTTTCTTCTTCTCGTCTCCTTTTGCCTTTTCAGGCGTCGGGCCTTTTTTTCACATTCTTAAAATATAGAATTTGGAAATAAATTATACGACAGAAGAACGTGTAAAACTTATTGAGTTTTACTTTAAACATCAGCGCTTCATTATTCTTATTCCGAGATCATACATGGGACACTTTAACGAAAGAAATTCTCCGTCAAAACCAGCAATATTGGCCTTCATTCGGCGTTTTTAGTAGCAAGGTTCCGTCCAGGTTCTTCCACGGACTAAAAGACCCCGCTCAGCTTGTTACCAGGAAAATATTCAACGGGTAAGGCAGAGAGCACTGATAAAGAGCCGAGGATATTCACTCGACGGCGTTCTCAAGATCTTGGAATCACCCGCAGTTCTTTGAGGCGCATATAAAGAGATCTTAAAATGTTTCCATACAAGATCCAATTAGTACAGGAGCTAAAGCTGATGGATCGTCAAACACAGCTAAACTATTGTGTCAGTGTTCAAGAGAAGCCTAGAGAAGACGTCAACTTTATAAACAAACTGATTATGGGTCGAAGCCCATTTTCACGTAAATGGCTTTGTGAACAGACAAAATACCAGATTTTGGGGAACTGAAAATCCCAGAGTCATTCATCAACGAGAGCTGTACCCTCTCAAAGTCACGATTTGGTGCGGAATTACATCAGAAAAGGTGCTTGGTCCGTACTTCTTTAAGGATAATATTGGGAAGAAAGTTTGTGCTTGCCTCTGTTGAGAACAAACCTGGAATGTGGTGGCAGCAAGATGGAGCAACTGCTCACTCAACCCGAGAGTCCGTGCAGCTGATAAGGCAAATTTTCGGAGAAAAAATAAGTCCCACAAACAGTCCAATTTTTTAATTGCTCCGCTCCATGCTCTAAATATTGTTAACATAAAAAAAAAAGTGTTTTGATGAAAAAAATTGTTTCAAAGTTTAAATTTTAACGGATATGTAGAAGTTGGTCAAAAATAACAATATTTGACCCTAACAAATAAGGTAAGTTAAATAAATGTTTGAAAAAAACAATTATTGATCTTCAAACGTTGAAAAAAAGATAAAAAAGTAGTTTGTTTTTTTAATTGTACATAATAAACTGGAGCAGTGAAGCAATCAATATTATTTGCTCCGGACTCTGCTCCTGCTCCGGGCAAAAACCCATTGCTCCACTGCTCCATGCTCCGCTCCAAACCCCTGCCCACAAATGCGAAGTTTCTTTGGCCGCCACGTTCCCCTGATCTGGTGGCTCCAGATTTTTTTAATGGGGCTATTTGAAACAACCAGTGTTTGCTTATAAGCCCCGAACTCTTGCTGAGCTGAAAGATAATATTCGCCAGGAAATTCGAATGATAAACAGAGTCACTTTGCAAGCAGTTATGAAGAGTGCTATAGGAAGAGCTCGCCTTTGTGAAGAGGAAAACGGGGGCCATTTAAAAGATGTTATCTTCCATGTCTAGGCCAAAAATCACCAGGATGTGTAAATTATTATGTAAAAAGGAAAATTATAAAATAGTGTAGTTAAATTTTTAACTTGTAAAGTGACTTTTGGCCCTCCCTGTATATGTATGTATGACTATTTTAAAATATAGTGTATTTGCTAACACATGACGACATTCCTTTAGGCGTTTAGGCAATTTGAGTGGTCCATTTCTTAGATTTTAATGTGAAAGTTACAGTGTACTCTTAATTTATAGTTTCACAAGGTACTTAAACCGATCCGCTGCTCTTGTAAACAGCGTTTAATATCAGATTTATAGGTGATTCTTTAAATGACATTTTAAGTAATATTTTTTTGATGGCATTGTACCTCTCATAAACAGTTTACCATTTCCGTTTAATATACAATAGATCCATTCCAAGGTTTGGGTGCAGCTGTATTTTTCTGGATACATTCTTAAAATTCGGATCATGCAAGCTGCTGCCCACGTTCCGTATATGGACCATGACCCAACCGTCAAATATGGGATTGACCAGCGACCAAGTAATTCGTTTTATAGTGCATATAATAATTTGAGAGGTGGGTGTGACGCCCTCTGGTTTGGCTGCGGATTGAGGAGGCCTTGATATTGGAATTCCTGGGCTGCGCAGTAATTAAACATCACCCTCACCGCGGCCTACTGTGTACCTGCTCCCCGGGGCGCTGTTCGCTCTCGCTTCTCTCTTCATTGGCACTGCATCAACCACATGATATATTGCTATCGGTTTGTCATTACTATATTTGCCAGTAATAACGGTGATTAGTTGCTTTTAACACACAACTACCTATGATATGTACGTTGGATATTATTCAAGTTTTTCCAATCGGGTTCATTATTTTTAGTTCCTCATTGTAACTCACTATTCTTTTTCGGTGCTATTTTAATAGTGTATACACAGTATATATCCTTATTTTTAGCCATTGATAATAAACAATTGGTTTAAAAGATATATAAAAAAATTCAAATATGTAATTATAGTTTTCAGTTTAGATATATTTAGTTTTATATACAGGGTGACAGAATATGGTAACATTACCAACAATAACATACGCATCCGAAAACTGGACACTAAGGAAAAAGGACGAGGCTAAAATTAACACCATGGAAATCAAACACCTCAGAAAAATTGCGGAGAAAACTAAATTAGACAGAATAAGACACGAAAACATTAGAGAAATAACGGAACAAGAACCAATAATAGAAAAAAGAAACAACAAAACTGGTATGGTCATATAGTAAGAATGAAACCTGACAGAATCACGAGAAAAATAATGGAAATTGGAAGACCAGCCAAAAAACAAAAAGGGAGACCAAGAAGAAAATGGATAGATCCTAATGTATTAGAAAGATGAAATTATTTTTTTTTTGTGCGATCGTACTAGAAACAGCTGTTTGACGGACGCGTTAGCAACCATAAAGTACTGCATTACCGGCCCTATCCTTAGCAACGGCCGTAAAAGTTACTTTTCAGGCCGTTACTCTTAGCAACGGCCGAAAAAGTAACTTTTACGGCCGTTGCTAAGGAGAGGGCCGGTAATGCAGTACATACGCCGTCATCTGTCAGTGACAGAATGTCACGTAGTTTCTAACCTGTAATTTTGAAAATTACTAAAAATTTAAATTGTTTTTAATTCGATCGCACAAAAAATGTAATATGCACCTCGGCCAAAACGTACTTTTTCGGCCTTGTCTGTTTGCTGGCCTCGGCTACGCGGCCGAAAAAGTTACACTTTTTGGCCTTGATACATAAATAACTATTGTGTAGCGTTTGTATAATATGATGAATTTTTTCCATGTATAAATTTAAATACTTCAAAAAACATGGATTTCTCTTAAAATATTTAACGCTTCAGAGCCTAAATGAAAATAAAGTTCCTACTTCAGTGGTTTCCAACCTGTGGGGCGCAGCTGTTACCAAAATATCATTTTTGAATACAAACAAACAATAAGAACTTTATTGTTACAGAATATGGTATATTGTTTTGTAGCCAATTAAATAATTATTATATTAGAGCAGTATTTATGAAATTAGATTGAAACGAAAAGTGAAGGGGGCGCAAATTTTTTTTTATGAAAAAGGGGGGCGGAGGTACGAAAAGGTTGGAAACCACTGTCCTACTTAGTTGAACTACGTTAGATGTAAAAACTGAGTGTAATAAACGATTTTATTTTGCAGCATTTATTGAAAGAGATTGTTTATCTTGATAAATATTGGATATTGTTTGGAGAAAGTTTTCTTCAAACTTCTTCTATTCTGTGTCCTGATATGTTTTTCTAATTATTTTTTTCTACCGTTGGTTAACTGTGGCACCTTCCTGCAACTAACTATTCTTTCTTCTAGAATCTGCCTCACCTAATTTTACGATTTTGTTCTGGTTTTTTTCATCTTTTATTTTCCTTTAATCTTTATTTTTCATCCCATTTTGGCATACCGATTTTCTGCCATGCGTTGTAGATGTCCCAATTATCTTGAGTTGGCCTCACTCCATCGTTTTCTTTATTTTTTCCACTCCTAGGCTTATAATTTTATCCATTAGTCTCCATCTCCATCTATTTATTCCTTTTACAAATCGCATCTTCCACGTCTGGATCCTTTGTTTTGGCTTCTTTTTTAGTACCCAAACTCCTAAACTGACAGCAAGGATAACGACGTACACTGCATTAAATATTCTTGCCTTGTTTTTTTTTTTCATTACGTTCTCACTTTTGAAACAGTTATTTGTTGTACAAAGATATTTTGTCGCTGCGTACAAATCTTCTTCTAATTTGCCATCAACTATCAAACACGCAGTATTGAAATGAATCCATGAACAAGAAAATTACCGAGGTTAACTTAAAATTGTTTTGATTCGCTCTGTATAGGCTGATGTAACACATCCATTGGGTATAGTTTTTATGGGTAGGTACTCAAATTTAATTTTAACATAATTAGTCACTCATTCCAAGGTAAATCGGTTGTATATCGATGAGCTTTTGAAGCTTTTCACAAAATTTTGATTGCGTTTTAGTTTCACAATCAAAATTTCTGTTTTTATTTTCTTAGCTTGCTCCTAATTTATTATTCATAACCGGGACAATATTTTGATGTAACTTGATAATTTGATTGTAATCTGTTTCATAACTCAACGCTAAAGGTGCACGTCCTCCTAAAGAATTTATAAACATTATTCGAACATTAAGCTCTGCATCCCGCTGCTCGGCAATCAGAAACACATTAGGCCAGCTCGGATTTCTAACTGGACGTCCGCGAGCGATCAAAGGATGAATAAAAATATCTTACGTCCACTCCTGCAAAATATATTTGAATCCTGACTAATCGTTTGCAGAAAACTCATGAGAGTTTAGGAAAATTAAACAGCCACATCTTGCGCGTGTTTGTTTTACTGTAACAGCGCCTGAAGTGTTAGTTTTTGTCGAAGTTAAGATTTATTTGCGGATGTGTGTACGTAAACAAACAACGAACCTGTCAACCACTTGAGGTGGTAAGACAAATGTCTCATATTGAACAAGAAACATGAAACCAAAAGCGCGTGTCGCTGTCGTTAGGGTGTTAAGTGACCCTGGGATATTTCAGAGGTTGTGACACGCTCCATCTGGAGTGACCGTTACGGCGATCAGGTTACAATTCCCCCAAAAAGATATTTTGTCACCAACAATTTGCCGAAGTAAGTGCGTTGTAATCGAAACTAATACGCGCAGATCTGTTTCTTGATAGTGAACTCTTTATGTAGTAGGAATCGTGTACATTAAGATGATTTCTTGTTTTCCAATTAATTCTATTTTTCTGATGTCAAATTAATTTTAAGAGCACACTTTGCTACAAACAAAATATACCTTCTGTCCCGACATTCTGTAAGTAGTGTCGGGAAAAATACAAGAAGTAAAGAAAATAGTTTTCATTTATTTTTATTCAAAAGTACATTTTTTTTGCTTTAGTACAAAAATTAAGGCGATCTAAAAATGTTTTAAAACAATTTTGGTATCCTTCGAAATTCCTTCCAAAATCTCGGCCAAGAACTTTTTTCATGACCAAAATCAGATCTTTTTCCCATCTTCTTAGGGCTTCCTTTGCATTTTTGTTCAGTACCCAGGTCTCGCACCCATAGATCGCTGGAGATCTTGGTATTGTTTTATACAAACGTAGTTTGGTGCTCCTAGATAACTGTTTTGCTCTTATTAGGTTATTTAAAGCTCCTGCACTTTTGTTGGCCTTCAGTATTCTCATGTTTATGTCTTTTTCTTCTTCCATTCTGTTTGTGAGTAGTATCCCTAAGTAAACAATGTAAGTATATACAGGACTGTATTGAATAAATAATCGTCATGAGTGTAGTTTTTCCTATTAGGTATTAATTTTGAACTTATACAATTATTACAGTCGAAGATTTAATAAAATTTTCGAACCAGCTACGTAAGTTGCTATTTATACAATCAGCCTTACAACAATTTTCCAAAATTAAAAGTTTTGGATGCAAATCGGTTCGAAATAATGCGTTCTGCGTAAAACATATTCGATAAGCGATTTTATTTCAGTAGCCTATCTCAACGTTAGTACGAATTCGCTTTAAAAACAATTAAATTAAGTGCGTAAACTTTCGATGCGCACTTTGGATGTTCTGCCCACCGAAATAAGGAAATAATTGTTGAATTTAGTAATTTAATAAATTATACGTACACTTGACATGTTGAGATAAGTAGACATATTAGCGCGGTATCAAAGTGGTATCATCTGTAACGGCTATAGTCGATTAAACAAATCTCGCGGTTGCAGTGGCCAATATAGTGAATTAGATAATTTGATTTGGGGTCGAGCGTCTTTTGTCCGCCTGGGAACGCACAGCTGCTGCCGGAAACACTTCACCAACTCTCCGTCGAGACGGTCATTTCTTCGAATTGTCCTTGTGTCTTATCACTGATATAGAAAATTATCATTGTATGAAATATCAACTAGCTGCAGAGTAACATGTTTGTATAAATATCCGAATTTTTGTGTGGTTTCGTGTAATTAAAAAAAGAGCTTTCAATTTTTTAAATTAATTTTATTTTGACTGAATCGATGTAATTCATGAATACAAGTGAAATTCTAAAAATTGTAATAAATTGCCTACTTAAATATATATTATTTCAAATTAATAGTAAATAAAAAACACCAAATATAATTAATTTTAAAAGTAAGAGGCAGGCTTTAAACTTCTAATTTTATTGGACTGTATGCTATTTTTTGATTTCATCTTTGATGAAGTTATAAAACAAACCTGGAACCAAACGACGAAATACACAATAGGTTTTCACAATCTAAAACAAGTCCAAGTACAAGCTTGTGTATTCGCAGATGATGTTGTGCTGGTCGCTAAAAACGAAAAAGAACTTGAGAATAATATTAATGTGTGGGCCCAGATAATGAAAAACTATAACTTATTAGTGAATAAGAAAAAAACAAAAGTAATGGCTATCTCAAATAAAGAAAAGAAAATCAACATCAGACTCGGAGAAGAAATGTTAGAACAAGTAGAGGAATTCAAGTATCTTGGAATAATTATAAACAGTAAAGGAACACAAGAAAATGAAATAGGAAACAGGATAAAAACAGCAACAAGAACATACAACGCCATATATAAGAATTTTTTGAATAAAAAGGAGATATCAAGTGAAACAAAAATAACAGTAAACAACACAATCTACATACCAATTTTAATATATGGTGCTGAGAATTGGGTACTGAATAAAGGACAAGAGAATAGACTACAGGCTGCAGAAATGCGGTACCTACGAAAGGTGGAAGGGGTAAAAAGAACAGATAAAATAAGAAACGAATACATAAGAGAAAAACTTAAAATGAAATCACTGACAAGTAAAATAGAGGAAAAGAAATTAAAGTGGACAGGCCACTTAATACGAATGGACAGCACAAGGCAAGTCAAGAAAGTATGGGAAGCCAGAAAAATAGGCAAAAACAGAAGGGGACGACCCAGAACAACATGGAACAGCAGCGTAGTGGAGGCAATAAAACGTAGAGGAAAAACATGGGAAGAAGCAAAAGTATTGGCCAGGGACCGAAAGGGGTGGCGTAGCTTTGTCGAAGGAAAAAAGTGAAAGAACAAACCTCGACACCTACGGGTACAAGAGGACAACGATGATGATGATGATGATTGACTGAATCGATGTAATTCATGAATACAAGTGAAATTCTAAAAATTGTAATAAATTGCCTACTTAAATATATATTATTTCAAATTAATAGTAAATAAAAAACACCAAATATAATTAATTTTAAAAGTAAGAGGCAGGCTTTAAACTTCAAATTTTATTGGACTGTATGCTATTTTTTGATTTCATCTTTTATTTAAATTATCTAAGAGGGCACAAGTACATTGCTCAATTAAAATTGTTTTGTAAACCAACCTTAGACAATTATTATCGCCCAAAATATTTTCGAATCGGAAGGGACGTTCGTATATTTTAAATCTGTGCATTTTCATGCAGAACTGCGAGTACCTATATCAAGTTGTAGTCAATTTTTTTCTTGTTTTACAAAAATTCTGAAAGTCTTTCTTAAAACTCAAGGAAAGATGACCAATATGTCATCAAACCACTTTAAAAATTCAATCCATATTATTAACTTTATTATTTTGTTAATAAAGATTAATAATCATAGATTTCCAATCAAATTGCTTCTTTTTGTAAGACAGCAGGTTTATTTTTAGATAACTTACCTTGACATACACGTGTATACTAGTACTTTTTTTAACGTTGTAAATTACCGATAATTTTACAGTCAGAAGTTATATACATTTTTAATACGCCGGGTTCGGTCAAATTATATAGTGCCATATAGGGATATTGGGCGTAATTTGGTACAGTTTTTGTGGTAGCTTTTTATATTAATTTTATTGAGGCAAAATTAAAACAATCAAAGTTTAGGTAAAATAAAATTTGCGACAAAATTTTAATTTATTATATTCGTAAAGATGTAAACGAAGAAATTAAAATTTTTACTAAATGACAAAGTTATTGGTTACAAAATTTTGTGATAGGTGTCATGATCAGTTTACAAAATTCGGAGTAAACCGTTTTAGTTTATGAGTAAGTATTTTTTTATAGTTATTCTACTGATTCAATTTTATTAAAATGGTATTTGTAATGTTAACTGGTACTTATAAAAAGTTTCGAATATGTATTTAAACGAAAAAATATATGAAGTATTTTTTTTTACAATTAGTCGTAACGACTAATCTATAGTTTTCCTTTGACCTTATCAACCTAAATATTATTAGCTAAGTGGTCCCATTAGTCCTTGCTTGGACTCTGTAAACATAACACTTTTTCACGTGTTGTTATCAACGCACTTCCCTTAGCTCTGCTTTTACACGTTCACCCCACACAACTCGAAGGGTTTGGTTCTTTGCAACCTTCTCACTACATTCACGTCCAGAAGTTGGTGTACCACTCTGCTGCTATGGGTAAGTAGCCTTGTTTGGTGATTCCTTGCTAGCCTCTTGATTTCCTCCTCAACAGTGGGAATATTCAAGTCTCTGTGAAGGTTATCATTCCTCACGTACCATGGTGCTCCCACAATATCTCGCACACCTTTATTTTGAAAAGTTTGAATTTCTTTTATGCTGGTTTGACTTGCGCAACCCCAAAGATGAGCCCCATAGGTCCAAACAGGCTTTAGTATCTGATTATACAGTAGTAATTTGTTTTGTGTGGACATCTGAGATTTTCTTCCCAGCATCCACTACATTTTTTTATACCTAATGTTGAGTTCTTTCCTTTTCTTTTTTATATGATCTTTTCACTTTTGCGTCAAGACTCATACCTCAGTACTTGGCAGTGTTGCTTTAGGGAATAACCTTATTGTTTATTTTGATTGACACATACTTGTTATATCTTGTTTTTGTAGTGAAGTTTATATGCATTGACTTAGTTTCAATTATTTGAATTCTCTACTTTTTAGTCCAGGAACTAAGTGCATTGCTTGCTGTTTGCAGTTTATAGGTTGCTTCTTTATTGTTAGTGCCAGTTGCTAGTAGAGCTGTATCATCAGCGAAGGTTGCTAATGTTACTCCCCTAGTCTTCGGAATGTCACAGGTATGCAGCAAATAAAGGACTGGGCCTAATACGCTTCCCTGTGGCACATCGGCTCTGTTCTCTTTAAACGAAAAACTAGCCTCTTCATCCTTTATTCTTAATAATCTTCCCGTTATATAAGACTGCAATATTTGTACTTACGCGATTGGAAATATTTTTTTAATCTTGCGCATAAGCCCCTTAAGCCACACTTTGTCGAAAGCTTTAGCGACATCTAAAAATATTGTAGAGCATATATTTTTTTCCTCATTCAAAGTAAAATACGAAGGGCATTGTTCTAAATGTTTTGAATAATAGAATAATAACATTTTATCGATTATTTCGAATTGGCTGTGACGTCAATTGCAAAATAAAAAATAAAAGCGACGAGAAGCGAGGTACAAATGTATATTATGTGTATTGGGTTAACTTCTTTTCAGACAGGCTGAGAAGTGCGTAATAAAAGACGGGAATTCCCAAACAAAATAGATGTCTCACCAATGTTGACATAAATACGAATCAAACAGATAATGACGCTTCTGAGAAACTACGTTTTCTTAAACAAGTCTGCTGTTTTCTTTAAATTAATTATAAAATGTGAAACACTTGATAGAACTTTAAAAAGTAATGGAATTTTTGGTGTATTTAAATTTGGTATTACAAGGTTTTTATTTTAATCCATTTTAATTGGATGTCTTTTGTTTCAGATTTATACTCCGCCAGGTTATCATCTTCTTTATTAATGATTCTGCGGTAAGTACCTACACAGGTTTTATACCCTCATTTATGTAGATTTCTTATGCACAGTGGTTGATTATAATTTCGTTCATCCGAATTTGAAATTACTTTGTATATATCAAACATCACCGTTTATCACGACCGTCAACATCATCCGGACAGTTCAACAATCGTGCCGGAAATAAAACGTCTTGCATACAGCAACCGTCAGACTAACCCATATCTGGTTCCTTCCCGGGTCCTGGTGCAATCGCGCCTCAATCAGCTTTATTGTTCTAACGCTGTCACACGCACACACGACATATGACGTAATCAGGGGGGCGGGTCCGGCAATCAACTGTCTGATTTAATATTCACCTCGCTCGACACCAGGCGTTCCCGACTGCTGTTGACAACCTCTTGTTATACACGCGGCCCATAGATTATGTGTGTGTTAACTGCTCTAACCACACTTTAAATATATACTCTTTCCCTCCCAACCAGTTACTTACTGTTTTCAGATGACACTGAACCGCGTCGTTACGAAAAAATTATCTGATATCGCCTGAACAACGCGACGTATGACTTTGATATTGTTATACAGTACTTATTAGCATCATGATGACTTCTTCGTCGCGTTGAAATGTCTCTATTCTAATCAATAGTTTGATAGGGTCATTCAGAAAAACATAAAAATAGTATCCTGTGAATTTCTTATACAGACCCGCGTAAAAGTATGGAAACCGACAAATATCTAGAATACTATTACAGATATTACAACTATAGTCATTTACACAACATTACCGGAAAATTTTACTGAACGAGTAGGCAGTTTTTGGACGAGCCGTAGGCGAGTTCTGAAAGCATACGAGTCCCGTAAAAACACTTTACGGGTAGGTATGTTACGTACAATATTTTTTCTGCGTCCGTCACTGACACCAAAATCGCTATCGTCACCATCCATGATTAAACAATAACTTAACAAACTACAAGTGCAAACTCGCTGGTGGTATAATGACGATTGTTTGACAGCGCAAACAAACAAAACAACTCATCACCATAGCAACCAGCTACTTTCCGGCCTAGGCCGGTAAAGACAATTCATTATTATAACAACCAATTAATTACTTTTTGGCCTAGGTCAGTAAAGATGTATTTTCCGACGACCACTATGTAAAGCGAGTAATTTCGCACGACTTACTACTACTGAAAATGACAAATTGCGCATGACACCGGAAATTGTGTGCAAAGTGCACTTTGCGTGTGTAAAGTGACGATTTCCGCTACATTACACACGCTAAACGCGCTGTCAAGTTAACGTGAAGAAAATCTAACCTCACAAATGTCAAGTGTCACCAACGTCAAAAAAATGTTATTTTCACAATTTTTTTGCAGAATTAATGATTATGTCTAAATGGTCGTCGGAAAAGCATAGTGTACAACTCGTGCTGAAAGAATATTTCAGCTTTCAGCACTAGTTGTACAATATACTATTTCCAGACTAAAAATTGATCCCAAACAACTGATTTTCTGAACGGGCACAGAAAAATGTATGGAGACAGACAAATATCTAGAAAACTATTGCAGATATTACAATTAAATTTAGTATCTAACCTTCATCGTATGTTGCGGATTCGATGAAAATACTGAGGTTGCAATACGACTTCCGGTTCAACCGGAAACGGACACAAACTTTGAAACTGTAAATGGAACATCCTGTATGTTTTCATTTTTGGATTCCTCTTTAAAGTTATTTCGAAAAACGTAAAAGGTCATGTGGGTCTAAAGTCAATCATTTTCGTAAAATTTACATTTTTGTGAAAATTTTGAGCGATACAGCACTTTCAGTTTTTTTTAAACTTTTAAGTTCCTTAAAAAAGCTGTAGAAATTAGATGGATAATAGATTAATTAATACTTTGCACTAGCTACGTTTTAAAAATATTATACAGGGTGTTTTTTACGCTTGGTCAAACTTGTGAAACTTAAAACATCGATAGCTCATTTTTCTTAAACGTATCACTTTACATGTTTCTACATAGTCTTGTAAAAAAAATCTATCACCATCCATTAAATCATCAAGTAACTCCAATTCTGGAGTTCAATGTCTTTTTGGTTAGGGGGTCAAAGGTCACGTGTTTTTTCTGCTCGCGCGGAGATTGCTATAGGGGGGGGGGTTGACCCCCTCTTCAGTCGTTAGAGGTACAAGGATAATGGGTAGGGATGTGGATAGTCAAGGATAGGGGAAGTACTGCCACAGCATTTGCCTTAACTATAGAGGAAACCACCTGAAACCTCTACAATGACAGTCGGCCCTGGGAATCGAACCCAGGACCTCCCGATTACAAGTTAGGTTGTTTTACCAACCAGCCATCAAGCTCGGTTTTTGGTTACCGTCCCGACGATTCACTAGCACCCGATTAAGCAAAGAATCTTATTATGTTGTCTGTTTCTGTCTGTTTTTCAAAATTTCGTGGCGAATACTGGATTTTTGGGTGAATATCGGAGGTTTTTTACATAAAATTGTGATGAATATTGATTAAACGAATATAAGGGCTGATGAATGTAAAGGTTCCACAGTATTATTATATTTTTAACTTTCTATTGGTACCTATTCGAAAACAATAATTAATTAATTTACAAGAAATGATAGGTCAGAAACCTTGTGAGAATTAATTAAATAAACATTATATAATCTAATCAGGTATACTAATACAATTATATACATAGGCTATAGTGTGTCACGATATTCAAAATGTGGAAAAACGTTGCCTTATAAAATGATGTCGAATATCATCTAACCAGGACGTAAACTGAAACGATGTAAAATGAGGTCTGGTGTGCTTTATATTAGGAAAATGTTCTTTCTATCAATTACGGAGAAACCCATATTCGGGTCTCCTCCACAAGCAATTAATGTTTAATAAACTATTGTATAACAAGTTAAATATATTTTAGTTGGATAATCACATTCACCGTCAGAATACAGTTAATAGACATTCACCAACGTAAATTTCAGTTAATGATTTATTAAACTGCAATTCTATTCACCGCTACCGAGTCGAAAAATCCATCTTTTCGTTTACACAACCACAACTTACAGTTATACCGTTAATAATTCGTTCAGATGGTGAAAGTAAAGGAATGTAATGAGATGAAATAATTCAAACATTCCATCTAGCCTTCACAACGAAATATTAGTGGCATTAAAAGCACATATTAATAATGAAGAAGGCCTTGAGTGACAAACGCTACCGCTGAAATGTCCGCATATTTGGGACGCCTGCAATTCCACTAAAGTGTATTAGACAGATTCCGTCAAAATATGGTTAACTTTTTATCTCCAATACAGCAAAAAAAAAAGAATTGAAAATGAAGCATGCAAATAAATAATATCGTACACAGAAATGCTTTAATACAGAAACGAATGGCTTTAACAAGGTATGCGGTAGGTAAATGGTGGCCTTTTTACGTTTGGACAAATTTACTTCTACCCAAATTGAGCTTCATTAGCTGCTATTCAGCCCGATAACTCATATGTATATTAATGAAACACGTCTTGGTGTATTTTACTAATGATATTTTTTATCGCGATACGAATTTGAGTTCAATCGATCACGTCTAACAAAAGCCACCGTTGTTCATCATCAACAGCTTAATACAAAACAAAGTAGTTCGTCATTTGGACAATAATTTATTTCGGTTTAATAAACACGTTATGTGTTCAAAACATATTAGTAACAAATTGTTTTAATTTCGAAGCCAGTCGTAATCCTTTTATAGAGTAAACAGGTTTGGTTATTTGTTTCAAAACAAAATAACTGCAGGTAAGAAACTACTGGGACTGTGCTTCTTTTTTTTTTTTCTTTCTGAGACTCAACGTCCTTCTGGTGACTTTCACCGATCAACCCTTCATCTTCGTATACTTGGCCTCCTTAGCTTTCTAAATACTTGCTCATTTCATGTAATAAATTAGTTATTTATGTACTCTCTACATTTTTTTTATGTGATTAGTATAATGTACCTTTGCAATGAAAACTGGAATTTTAGTAATTTTGAAAAAGCAATTAAAGATAGACGACATTCAAAGAGACAATACTGACAATATAAGCCAACACATGTGGGAAAAGTAAATATAATAACCACTTTAAAAAGAGGAAATGGTTTAATAACGAATATGAAAAATCTGGTATGTATCCAATCAAAATCAGAGAATGATAGAGAATAGTACAATAGGAAGAGAAATGCAGTAAAAGTAGCCGGGAAAAAAGCGAAAATCGAAACGTGGAATGTATTTGGAGAACAGATAACAGAATTACACGAAATTGACAACAGAAAGTTTTGGACGAGAATGAACAGACTAAGAGGGAATGAAAAGAAAGAAATAAAAGCAATAAAAAACAAACAGACGCAAAAGAAATACTCGAAACGTGAAGGAAACACTATATAAACAAATAATCACATGGCAATTGCAGAAGAAAACGTAAACAGAGAAGAACAAACAGACCACCAACAAGAAATTAAGAGGGAAGAAGTCGAAGACGCAATACAAAACATAAAAAATGGAAAAGCAAGTGGAGGAGACGACATAATACCACAGATGATCAAATTGCTCGGAGAAAAAGGAATAGATTGGATATGGGCAATATGCAAAGAAGCATGGGAAAAACAACAAATACCTAGGACCTAGGACCTAGGGAATGGGAAAATAATTTACTTACACCAATATAGGTAGGTATATACAAATACAAGGAAGGGAAGAGACACAATGTGAAAATTACAGACCAATCTGTTTAGCTCAAACTTTACACAAAAATTATAGAAAAGAGACTAATTGAGCTTTGAAAATGGTTGTGAATTTCAATAAGAGATCCTTTAAAAATTGGATAGATTATTATTATTTAAATATTTTAATATAAATTCTACGCTTGATCAATTGGGCATATTAATTTTGCAAACTGCACACAATATGCACAATTTCAGTTCAGTACGTAAAAAAACACTTGCTTGCTAATTTAATCACCCTTAAAACCTGTATAATATAAAATAAATGCAATAATCACAAAATTAAGTAAAAATCATGTATCAAAGTTATTGCAGTTAATTTTGTATGGATGTTATTGGACGCTGCATCGCATAAAGCTTATAAAGACGTAAAGTTAAGGGAAGATACTGATTATAAACCGCAAAGTCTTAGCAAACTAACAACCCTGCACATCAGGGTTCACTAATTGTTTAATTAATCGGCGTTCCGCCAGGGGCGTTAGTTTATATGCAAACCTGTGCTGTGAATATTTAATAATTTCCTCACTTAAGGTAATTGCCGTACGCCTTGGACTAATTATACAAGCATATAATGAATTTATCAAGACACGGCGGAGTCATTTAATGTTGCAGGCGGTAATGAAACCAAGAATTTTAATTCTTTCTTAAAGACATTAAAACTTTCAAAATTTAGCGTGAAGTTACATATTTCTTTTAAAAAAAATTGCAGTGCTTCCCCAGAAAATTAAATAATCCTTGTAAAACTACGTCCATCAATTTTAATTAATTTAAAGGTTAACAAACATATTTATAATAGGGTTTTGTTTAAGAGCGTGTTGTCGATATATTTAATTATTACCTATTGTTTTTTTATATTTCTTTGTTGCTTATGATACTACAAAACTACAATGCGTGTAGGTAAATATAAAATATGTCGCGACACGTAAGTTGACACGCCATCGCGTGTGTTTAGAGCTGTATTATAAAATAATTTAAAGTACTTTTTGATCACATAATAATACACAAGAGTTTTCAATATCTATAAGGGACAGCTATAATTTCCTACCCTAAATGGTTTGCTACACCCATTTAAAGCAAATTTTCATTAACAATTGTTAAAATAGTTGTGAAAGTCGAAAAAAAATTGCGTTTTTGGGTGGAAATTATATCTGTTTTACCTGTTGCCAGCAATGCTGTAACATCCGCGAATGTAGCTAATTTCACTTGATTCGATTTTGGTGTAACACTGGTGTAGCGTAAATACAAGCCGGGTCCAAGGACGCTCCCCTGTGGAACTCCTGCTTGGATTGTTTTCAATCCTGAATAGAACTCCTTGTTTTACACTAAAAAGTTAAACTTTTTACATATTGACAAGGCAATAGTTTGTTATAAGTTTACAGATTAATCCTTCATGCCACACTTTGTCGAAGGCTTGTGCGACATCAGGATATATAAATGAACAGACATTCTTTTTTTTTTCAAGTGCTTCTTTTTTTATATCGGTAATAGGGTGTACTTGATTGTTGAGTGTTTAGCTTTGAATCCAAATTGATGATCAGCAATCATTTTGCATTCTGAATGCTTGGTTTAATCTTCTACTTCTTCTTAATCGGTTCTTGTACCTTTCGGTGTCGAGGTATGCTTTTCTATTTCTGTATTTTGTTTCTCCACTCCTGCATATCGTTAGCTAATTGTTGCACATCTCTCCAGCTGACTCCTTTTTCTTCTAGTCTCTTCCGCACTTCTTTTTCCCATTTTTAATCTTTTAAGTTATTAATTACAGCACAAGTTTGTAGGGTTGATTTCCAGGTTGGAACAGCATCAAAGGATTATTCTTGGTAATAAAAAAACTATGTAATTTAAAAAAAAAAGTTGACTATCGTCAGTCTGACATATTATATCATCTTAGGAAAACATTGGAACGGAATTTGAGAGAGAATTTCCTGCGATTTTCAAAAATGCCAGGTTTACTGGGGTTTCCTCCTAAAATAACAAAGTTATGGCGATGCTACAGTCAAACTGAATTACCCTATATACGCAGATTATTTAAAAAAAATTAATAAAACGCATAAAACCAATTTTTACTTATGGTAATTTTTTGTTAATACATTTAGTGGTGTCGTATTGCTTCACCAAACAATAGTTTACTACCTAACAAATAATCAGAAATCTGCAATGTTTCGTTTAATGGCAAGAATCTTCGGAAATGCTTGCTAGAGATGAGTGATCGAAAATAATTAAAAATAACTTTGCTTATATCGAGCTTAATATTAATATAGAATTTCAAGAAGCTACACGTTTTTAATAATGTACTAAAGTAACAGAATATATGAATTTGAAATAAGTTTTCGAAACTAAGATGGACGACCTTCTTGTTATGCACAAAAAATGCTACTGTCACAAACACAAATTGCAGTAATTTACAATCCAGAGCCTCCTAGCCCTTAAACTTACTTCTATATTTATGGGTACACCAATAAAATTTAAAATACGGTATTTAAAGCCCCAGTAGGAATATTAAACATTTTGAGAGTTAGCTGGTAGAGCTAATAAAACGAATTCTTTACATTTTCCCTGTTAATATATCACCTAAGGCGTTAATCAATCACACCTACCCAGAACCGAATTTTCTATACGGTCGTCGCACACAGAAATCGATTCATACGCGTTCGAACAAATGGCAGTTCAAGACGGACTACAAATCAAAGCATTGAACAAAAGACTGTTCATCGGGTGTAATTAGTATAACAAATCATCGTACTTAGCATCATTAAACATATTTTACACACACATAGGCGCAAAATGTTCATTGACCAGGCATTTACATTATCTGCACGGTCATTACAAGATAATCGTAGTAATATTTAATAACAATTGAAGAATATAAACAAAAAAAAACACTTTTTTTATTGTGTATAATGTATAAATACATATAATAATCGACAATATTATTTACATATCAAAAGTGTGAGTAAAAAATGTATTATAATTGCCACAAAAAATTAATTATCAGTAATATATTTCGAGTTTAATTTTAAATTAATTTTTTAATGGACTAATTATGAACACAGGACACAACATGATGCATATTTTCAAGAAACACATTTTAAGCCGCGTAGACACTGGGTTTTCGAACTGTTCGCGAACAGTTTGCGAACCCGGTGTGTACCTGGAGTTCGTAAATCGTTCGTGAACAGTTCGCGAACAGCTCGCCAGTACGGACACAGTTCGCCGCGTACACACTGGGTTTTCGAACTGTTCGCGAACATTTTGCGAACCCGGTGTGTACCTGGAGTTCGTAAATAGTTCGCGAAAATTATTAAAAACATGGTTCTAAAATTATCTGGGCATGTTTAGCTAACATAGTCGAAGCCGTTTTTGTAAAATTTAACAAAAGACGACCAAGCGTCGGTACCTCTTTTGCAATAATACAGCATTTATGGATAATAATATTAATACCGTAAGACAGGTGTTCTATACTGGGGGTCCATGGACCCCTTGGGACCCAAAGGAGGACGTGAAGCTTCTACAGGGGATTTGTGTCAAATATAATGGCCGAAAAAGTTTATTGGTGGACAGCATGAATCAACAATTTTCGAGCTTAATATTTTTTACACTGTTTGTTCTTATGCATAAACAAAGTTCTTTTGAAATGGACTAATTTACAAGAGGTACATGACGCTTCACAGTGAGGCCAAGGCGTACCTATATTAATTCAAACTGGTTCAGAACCGCTGGACTAGTGTCATCATTAATCTATAAGCATTTACACAACAGGCGAATTCTAAACTAAACTTCGAAAACTAAGTTAGTTTGAAACTAAATGGAGTTTCCTCTGGTAATCTCATAATCGTAAAATTTCAATGTCACAAAAAAATCAGTGATAACACTTGTCAGAACGCAAAATAAATTGTATCAAAATCCAAACTCGGTTAACGACTATGGGTCCACAACAAAAGACTGTAGGATAGTAACAAACGACACTTTGATGCGCTAAATGACGCAAGGGTGAGACAATGACGCTATCTGGAAAGAGTGATGACAACTGTAGCCGGTGTAGTGGGTGGACGGCATCGTAAGATAATTGAATTCCGTGCTCATTGGTACGCATTGTACAGCCAAGAATACATTCTGATGATGCGGGATTTAATGATGTCTCCACTCAAATACGATTTTTCGCGCTGTTATTATGCCAAAGTTGAATAACTCTTGAAAGGAAAAGTTTATAGTTCGCACAGCGAATACGTAGGTACGGATAACTCAACGTGCCAATATCATTATCGGAAAACAAATGAGAACGTATATGATGACTCTTCACAAGTGTGATTCTTTTAGAATTCTTCCAGTTCATAAGAGAAATGATGTTAAAAAATTCTATTTTAACGAAGTAGTATATTGCTTCAATTTTGTAGTTGTTTTTAGAAATAAAAATTTTTAATTGTGACAATATTTTCAGGCAACAAACGACAATGCTCCATGTCCCCAAAATTGCTGCTGTCTGCCTTCATAGCCTACTCGAAAATAGTACGTTGCCCTAATAATTAGCAATAAAATCGCGATATCTCGAAAAATATCAGTTTTAGGTATAAACCAAAGTAAATGTTTTTGAAAGACAAATCCTCTTCTAAACAGTGATTCCTTTCCTTCTCTTCAGCCATTTTTGCTCCTCAGTATAAATAAAATCGTAATCAAATTCTTATCGCATTTTCTTGAATTCGTGAATATTCGATTTACATTTGTATCCAAAATTTGCTAATATTATCATTGTCAGAAGGAGTCTGCAAAGACTGATCGTTACAGATTTTAGCCAATTGGTTATACCTTCTGCAGATTTAATTCCACTATTTTGTGTTGCAACTACGTTTCGTATCCAAAAATATTTTTTTTGTATTAGCGAATAGAACGTAGGTAATGTTGATTTTTTTTCTAAAGTTTTTTTTTATTTAACTGTTAATGTCACTAAAATTAGTTTTCGCTCTCTGGGGAACCGTTTTTAATTTATCTTCATTTGCATACTTTTCCGTTCAACCTATTTTTCTTTAAAGCGAACAACTTATCAGTAGAAGAAAGTAAATATTCGTTTGAGCCTTGCCTGCTAATATTTAATTTATTAAGCTGGGTAAACAAATCTGATAAAAGAGCTATTTTGCAACACCAGTGTAAGCACAAGGTATCCGTTGCTACAAATAAATTAACAAGGGCCCAATAAAATACCATTAAGAAAAATTTCATTAAATATTATTGAACGATAAAAAAGACATTTGTTAACTACTTAAGAGTAAATAGAATAAGAGCCTGTTTAAAATGGTTCTGCAAAATTATCCAGGTGCCAAAACAGCGTTCCTGTATTTAGGAAAAATATGACAGATTTGAAATTTTGGATAAAACTAATAAATTTGTTTGCTTTTCAGTTATTTCAGCTTCAGGATATAAATGATACTGACTGATATCCAGTATAAATGTTGTATTGCGATGTCTCATTTCTTTGTTCGCTAATTAGAATCCGTTTAACACAAACGACATACGATAACCACATGGTAATCAAAAATAAACAAACTCGTTTTAAGTACACGGGATAGTTAAATTATGTTGAAGCATAAAATTGGTTGTAAAAACCACTAATCATGGTCGGAGGGTTAAGCAATTATCCAGTATTTTTAAATACAAAATCCGCTGCATCCTTCCAGTCATGACATACAATTCAGGAGTGTTTAATAGGCATTTACACCCTTTTACACAAAGCATCTCTATCAAAATCGTCGCTGAGTCATGGCGCATGTCAACTCGGAATGCGGCCCAATCAAGTGTGCCCTGTCAGGAATGCAAAAAAAACGTACCGCTCATCTCGGGGGTGTAAAAAATCTCACATGAACCTCTCTATATCGGACCGCTAGTGATTGGCATTCTTCAGAAGTCTGATGAACACCGCCAGAAAAAACTTTAACATGAATGGGGTTATCGAGATTACAAGTTATTTTCCATGTTTTGTTGTACACGCGAGTTCTTTACGGATTTTTTGCTTATAATTAATTAAAGTTGATATGCTTGTACTAAATTTACCATTAACGGACTACAAAAAAGCCCCACTTAATCAGAATTAACGTTAAATCATGTGAGTAATTGGATGTTAATAATTACATGCAGTTTATAGAAATCTTGGAAAATTTATATATCGCTAAAAAAATGTCGACTCAATTAGTTACACTAAGGATGCGTAATGTTTCTCTACAACTGCATAGATTGATAAAGCAGCAATGGATGTTAAGCTGCGAACAGAAAACTGCATATTCTATTAAAAGTTAATGTGAGACATAAAAATATTCATTTAATGGTGTACTATAATACGTTACTTTATAACATCTGAAGGTTAAATACAGTCGTATCGTTTTTCCCGAGCTGGTTCTGTATGATTTCCTCTCTCTTTTGATATTTTTCGCTGCTACCTTTTTGTATTTAGCTTCATTAAATTTCGAGTCTTATAGCGTTTTCCACTGGCAGCACTGGTGCGAACTGAGTGCAAAACTTGTATTTCACTGGAATATTTAGTTCACACTGACCAAGTTTAAGGTCACGAAGAAGTCTTGAAGGTCATCGACAATGGTCGGAGGGTGTTGCCGAAGAAGTCTTTCAAGGTCGTCGACAATGACCAGAGGGTGGTTGCTGAAGGAGTCTTGAAGGTTATCGACAATGACCGGAGGGTGTTGCCGAAGAAGTCTTTTAAGGTCGTCGACAATGACCAGAGGGTGGTTGCTGAAGGAGTCTTTGAAATGTTTGAGGGTGTGGTTTTTGGGGTTGCTGAAGAAGTTGTCCGGAAGTGGTGGACATTTCAAAGACTCCTTCAGCAACCACTACGACCACCGACTTCTTCGGCAACCCCTCTGTTGAAAAACTACCCCACCCCCAGCAAACATTTCAAAGACTCCTTCGGCAACCACCCCCTTTTGATGTCGTAGGGGTGAGAAGTCTTTGAAATGTCCGAGGCTTTGAAGGGTGCGGGTTTGCTGAAAATAAATTAGTTACAATAAACTATAAAAAAAGTAAACTCGTCAATCACGTAAACCTCTTCCATTTTGAGGTTGTCACAGAACATACACGGTTATGTCAAAGTGATGACAACACACCGCACCAGTGCACCAATTTGTTTTTCTCTGATACTGCATGAATACTGCATAATATGCGGTCAACTCAAACACTCGTGTAGTTTTATTGCGAACTTGGTGCGCACTAAAGGCGATCCAGTGGAAAACGCTATTAGTATTAATTGCATTACTACTCGTGGTCTCGTAACAGAAGCATCAGTGTTGCTAAAATTGGGGCAAGATTTATTGTATCCAATTAGTAATATTATATTTTAAAAAGTTACGAAGATACCCATTAACTGGTTATTTGAAAAAAACACAAAACATAATTTTTTTCTGCTTTTATCACACGAATTTTAAGATATAGTGTGACAAATGTAAGGATGAAATACTTGATAAACTTGTAAAGGGTGATAAGTGTACAATGTTGTTGTTTTTTTTAACTAATATGACTTACTGTCAAAGCCGATTATAAATCTTGTGTTTTGAGTAATATAAATATTTTAACACTATTGATATTAAATTTTCCGAAAAAAAAATAATGACAAGTTTTTTTGATTTGAAAACTAATAATATTAACAGCTTCTTTTAGCTTATAAATAAAAAAAAAACATTAACGTTTGTACATGCACAGCAGTTGATTTATTGATACTTTTTGTAGATTTTAAAATTTTTGTTCTAAAATCAAAAGTTTTAAAATGTTTCAAAAATGCATTTTTTTTTGCATAAATTTAAAATACATTAAAATATCAAATGTTTTCTTATGTCGTTTTTTGTTAATAACTCAGAACCTGGAAAATTCTAGGAAATTTTGTAGGTAGTTTGAAATTTCTCTAAATTATTGCACATTTTTGGTAATCACGCCACTTCTATCTTCAACAAATAGCAACACAACAATGTTATTGCTATTTGGATCATCCTGTACTGTGACACCCCGCCTGTGATCTATTATTTTATTTTATTTCAATGTTATTTCATTTACTTTTAAATGAATAACATTGCAACAAATGCTGATGGATCAGTTACTAAAACACGTAACACTTCAAAAGGGCCAAGTTATGAAGATTTCAACTTTAGTAAAAACACATTAACGTTAAAATATTACGGCCATAACTTGGGTCCTACAACGCCAGCATTTGGGTTTCGTCAATCAACAAACGATTGGTTGATGCATTTTTACATCATAAGTAGAACAAACTACTCGCACAAATATGTGTTTATAGGTAAAAATGACAAAGATGCAACTACAATAAAAAAGGGACAGCAACAGGGAACCTAAAATCTTGAGACGGTCGCACCGATAGTTAAGTTCCAACCCTCGAGAAATGTACAGCCAGTCGAAAAATAAAGGAGTTTGTTGTTAAAATTGTTGTGTTTTATTTGTTCTTACTGTGTACTAATTGCTCTAGACCTGTGTACTACGTAAAACAACGTTTGAGGGTCCAACCACGTTACAAAGACGATCACGAGCCAAAGTTATCTACAATAAATATAAGAGTAATAAGTACTCTTCCACAACAGTGCGGCCTATGTACAGTACGGTCCGTCACAGTACATACCTAATTTTAACAGATGTGTAATTTCCAGGGCAACACCATTGTTTATAAACCCATTGTAACGGTTAAGACAACAGTAATGGGTTAATTCTATGCCCAGAAATCCAAATGCAAATTCAAATCCAACTTTATTCATCAAGCATTTACGATATAACTAATATTGCATTATTTATATCACGCGCTATTCCTATTCACACAACGCGGTGATTCCTATCTAAAGAAATAATAAAAAAATTGACCACTCATATCAGTTTCCACCATGAATAATTCTTCTGACAGCTGTTGAGATCAAAAATTAATTTACCATAGCCAACAACCCTCGCCGTTATTCTCATGAGGCAAATTTATCGAGGTCCAGCATCCAAACACTTAACCGTAATCATTCTGCTTACATTTTGTTGTGTGAAATTCAAGACCGGCTTATTAGCCTGAACCTAGCAAGGGTACACTTTAGCTTCCCACAGGGGAAGGGGGCGGTCTTACCTGAGGGGCGGTTTCCGGTAGCATAGTTCACACGGGTTTTGCTCCCGAAGCTTATATTACATACACAAACGAATATAATTTGTTTTTATAGGTAGAGTGGAAAGTGAGATAATTTATGAGAGACGGTTTTCGCATTAGGAAAATTATTGGAATATCGTGTTCGCTTTTAGTCATTTATCAAAATTAACTTGTTATGAATTTATAGGTTAAAGTAGATATTACATATAAAAATAAAGGTTGAATGAGGTATACGAAATTGAACTTATAATATTTAGATGAGTTCTTAACAGGGTTGAGCAGATTTAAATCAATTGATTTAAATCACGATTTAAATCATGATTTAAATCAAGTGATTTTAAAAAAAAAATCATTGATTTAAATCAAGTGATATTTTTTTTTAAATTATCAATTTAAATCACAGATTATATGAGTACAATATAATATTTATAATAAAACAAAATTTTATTACTATTAGTAATTAAATACACGAAATGGTGATTAAACCATATCAATTATTTGCTCTTGTAAAGTAATATTCATTTTGGAAATGCAATAATTCAAAAAATAAATGACATGTTTTTGACGTTAGCGAAGTGAACAGTCAGTTTTTTCGATTTCCACGGCACTCTAATTGCTTTAATAAGGATTAGAAGAAAAATGCCGAATATCTCGAAAAGTACGAGTTTTGGGTATAGGACAGCGGTGGGCAAACCGCGGGCCGCGGGCCGCATGCGGCCCTTGGTAGTTTCACATGCGGCCCTCCATGAATTACTATATTAGTAAAAATGTCTATAATATGTATGTATAGCTTTTTTTATACCTTACTTTTTTATCGCTCCCAACTTAAACATAATTAATAAGTTGTAATTATAATTTTTCTTTTTAATGCGGCCCTTTTAGTTACTCTATTTGCGCAAACTGGCCCTCTTCAAAAAAAGTTTGCTCACCGCTGGTATAGGACATACTTAACAAAATATAAAGCTCTCTTAAAGACGAATTCGATGACATAAATAAATACAGGGGTTTGCATTTGAAAAAATTGAGTTACGTGCTTTTGAAATTCATGGAAGTTGCCACCTATTTATAAACACCCCTGTATGTGTGATTCAAATTTTTTCATATCGAGCGAACAGAGAAATTTTTTCTGCATGTCCATACCAAATTACAATTCTGTACATCAAAATAACTTCAGGAGAATGTTTTAAATAAAGACTTAAAACCTTGAAAAATCTAGAATTTTTTTTTTTTTTTTACAACGCCGTATAAAAACCTGTAGTATTTTATATTGTAATTAAATACACGAAATGGTAAATAAACCATATCAATTTGCTCTTGTAAAGTAATATTCATTGTGGAAATGCAATAATTCAAAAAATAAATGACAAGTTTTTGACGTTAGCGAAGTGAACAGTCAGTTTTTTCAATTTCCACGGCACTCTATTGCTTCAATAACGATTTGAAGAAAAATGTCGAATATCTCGAAAAATGTGAGTTTTGGGTATAGAACATACTTAACAAAATATAAAGCTCTTTTAAAGACGAATTCGATGACATAAAAAAATACAGGGGTTTGCGTTTGAAAAAATCGAGTTACGAGCTTTTGAAAATCATGGAAGTTGCCACCTATGTATAAACACCCCTGTATGTGTGATTCAAATTTTTTCATATCGAGCGAACAGAGATTTTTTTTCTGCATGTCCATACTAAATTACAACTCTGTACTTCAAAATAATTTCAGGAGAATTTTTTAAATGGACTTAAAATCTTGAATAATTTAGAAAAATTTTTTTTTTTTCAACGCCGTATAAAAACCTGTAGTATTTTATATTGATGCAAAGCTAAAATGAAGGCGGTCAAAAATATTAAATAAAAAATTGGGGGTTGTATTTGAAATATAAATGTTGCTATTAGTTCCAGAAAGGTGATTCACCCTGTATATTTCAAAATATTTTTATTGTGTTGTTTAGAAAAAACTGTATAAAATAGCATTTGAATCAACTTCATATCTCAAGCCGTTTAGCCACAATCGACCGATCCCGCACTAATGACTCACCTTGTATATAATTAATTAAAAATCACCATTTAGCACGGATTTTTTCAAAATGCTTAATCATATTTCATTTTGACAAAAATTCACCAATGAATTAAATATATTGGTTATTAAACATATTAGCACAAAACAGAAATAGCATGTGAATATGTCACTAAATTCGATAATATGGTAAATTTGATTTAAATCAAAAAAATCTGATTTAAATCAAATAAATCGATTTTTTTGATTTTTTAAAAAAAATCATGATTTTTATCCACCCTGGTTCTTAATGCAAATTGACTTACAGGGTGGGCAAATTTCGATGTTTTCATAGAAAATCTCTGTAACATAGGAGTTATGGAAAAACGGACCTTCCTTTCTCCATCTCTTTTTTCGAGAAATAGTTAATAATGAAAACTAAAATTGGTTATCGTCTTTATCATTTGTAACTTTTTGCTAATTTCATCTACTTTCCATATCTTATATTAAGCGAAATCCTTGTAATATTGTGACACTACAATATATGTGATGCAATAAATTTTTATTAAAGTACATAAAATTTTTTTTTTCTTTGTTCTCTTAATTTATATTATTAGTATTTTGAAATTGCTGTTAGTTTGCAGACGTTACGTATGTAAAATGCATTTAATATTTTCGTAAATACGTGCTTTTAACCACGAGATCATACGGTAACCTGCTGTGTGGCCAACATATTTATTCATTCTAGCATTTTCCTTACATTGTTGGAGGTGTCATGATGGCATATGCTTAGCGTTAAGTCGCATTTAACGAGGTCTTCTGAAACCGGTAATGTCTAATGAGGTGCAAATTCGCATTTAGCTGTAATCCGTTCTTACATACCTTTTATAAGCACGATATTTAGACATTTTTGCAAATAATTTACATGTTAATGTTGTAAAAGTCTTCATTATTCGTCTGTTCATTAGCTTAAAGGGCATTAATAAAAACAGTTTCCTATTTCACATATGCGCATGCTGCATATTGCCAACTCACGCTTTCTGAAACAGTAATTCGTCATATTGCAGTTTTGCATAGTGAGGTGGGGTGCCGGTGTAAAAATTGTCGTAATGTTCTAGTCACCAACTAATTTAATTCTACATGTAGTTACATTTACAGTGCCATGCTGTACCGTTAGATTAGAATTATCAACGAACTTTAAAATGATACGAGCTTATGACGAGTTCAATGTTACGAAACGAGAATGAATAAAGACACAGTTTAATATCTTGATAGATGATTAATTATGTATCCAAATTCAGTTTTAACAATGTTTCAATGATTTTAAAAATCAAAAACAACTAGCATTTTTTTAATGTGTGATTGGCTTATTAGTTTAGAATGTAATCTCCAGCTAATTATAACAATTAATAAACATATTTTTAGCCGAAATATTATTTTGTTAGAAAGTGTAATCAGCAAACATATTATGTTCTTTTCAACTATTTTAAGTGCAGAAAATAACAAAATACGTTACTAGAAAAATTTTGTGTAAAAAGCATCATATTTTATATATATGGTTATATGTATATACATTTTTAAAATGTTGCGTTTACTAGGAAGGAACTAAAACACAATAACTGATAAAGATTAAGCTGAACAGAATGTCTTACCAAGGAAGGTCACGATATGTTGTCGCTAGAATCTGATCAAGGCTGTGTTTATTGCACCAAGAACATCAAAACTCATTTTTTTGCAGTTATACGTGCCACTGGCCATCTTCTTCGGAAAAATAGGAGAAAAACTGAAAAGTTGAATAATGAAGGTAATTTTTGCGATCGCGTTGGCCATGAAACCGTCAGAGATAAAATCAAAATTCTTCTATTTACCTATCGGGCATCCTTTGCAAGTAAAATGGTGCAAGGTTTTTGAAAAAATCTTAAACGGTTCCGGAGAAAAACATCAAAAACGAGAAGTCGTATAACTAAATCTATGCGACTTGCATAGGCGTTCAACATAGGGCCATAGGGGAAATCGTTTTTGCAAGGTTCTCGTTTCTCTGGTTTTTCTCCGGAACCGTTTAAGATTTCTTCAAAAACTTTGGACATTTGCAAGTGAAAACATTGATTGGGGTTGGTTGTAACACTGTTACATTTGACCCCAAGTGTACACGAAACAAATTGGAGGGAATCCACAATTAACCACGATTCCAAACGTCAAATTGCATTGCATCCGGCAATAGCCAACAAAATTTAGAACATTATAATCTAGATACTTTTTTGTTCCTCTTTTAGAGATCGCCTTAAAGTCACTCGACAACGCATTAATTTTTAGGCGGAAAATAGTGACTCTGGCTGGCAAAAACTTAACCTCTATGACAGATGAAAACTAGCGATGTAGGTAGGAAGGTGGATGTAAATGAACATTGCTGAAGCGCTTAGGGCAACATACCTATAACAAAAATTAAATAAACTATAGGCACTGCTACAACCTACCCGTGTTACTTTTATCCCCGTTCTCCCCTACACTAGGTGGTGAATTTTATAGTTGGTATATTACAATAAAATATGCAATAAATATGTGCAAATTATCTTGGTTTTTAAACTATGGTTTGGTTTTTTCGGAATCTAAAGCTGGTCATAACATCCTAAATTAGACGTTGCAGTTATCTTATAACATTTACTGGTGTACTTATAACATTCCAGATTAATGAATATATTAATTTATAAAATCACAGAACTTCACAAGATGCATTGCTTCAACGCCAGCCCAGTAAATAGAAGTTTTAATTATTTTCATGGCTGCATATTATTTAGTGTATACCGTTTGGATTTGTGTTTGACGTTGCTCCTTAGCTAATCAGCAAATTCAATTTAATTAAGTAATATGGCTGGGCGTACACATTCTACAGCATTTCGAAATAAATAAATCGTAACAGTCTCAAGTTATTTAATTACTAGTTAATTAACGAAGTTCGCAAATTTTCTTCTAATTAATCACCGTACGCTGACGAACTCGGTACAAGATCACATAAAGCAAAATGCCACATGTATACTTATCAGCCCGGCGCGCACAATATTCGCGTATAATGGCACTTGTTTTATAATTGCTACAACTTTTAATAATCGCGGCCTTGGAAATAGAATCTGATAAATGAATGGGATACAAAACATTTGTCGAGGCATTCCCCTAATGTGACACAGGATTCCCTTTGATTGCAAACAGTTCTTACCTGTAATGTTGTGTATTTAAAATTCTTATTCATTGAACGGCGCACAGTGTAAAATCAGTGTATACATTCTTTATAGCAGTAATAATAGGACCCTAACATTTCATTATTGTGCGGATAATGTTGGTGGCATTGTCCGTGGATTGTGCACTTGATCTGGAGTCTCTAAAGACATGAATAATAAAGTAAACAGGTAGCCCATTATCACATTGTGCTAATATAAAGCAAGGTGGCATTCAGATTCAATTCAAGTCACCGCTATTCAATTCGGGTTTATATGTTAGTGTGAAATTTACACCTTTGTGATTGAATGATTTTTTATAGTGTTGTATTCAATGATCATTGCCTTTTTGTACTTGGGTTATTGTTTGATAAGTAATGTTGTGACGGTTTTAAATTGGAATCTAAACGCCTTGTTAGCAGACTTTTACTTGACCGAATTTGCTGTACACCATTTTATTTGCTCCATCATTAATTGTGCTTTTTCAGAATAAGTGTTTCCAATTGAACAACATTGACAGGCTGAAACATAAATGACATATTATTATTACAACGCGACAAAATTGTAACTATTCACCACAAATACCGTTGTTCATCTTCTTCTTCCTTGGTTCCTCTTGTACCTTTCGGTGTCGAGGTATGCTTCTCTATTTCTGTATTAAGTTTCTCCACTCCTGCCTATCGTTAGCTAATTGTGTCTCTGCCTCACTTCTTTTTCTCAGTTTTTTCTTGGTCTTCCTCTATTGTTTTTCCTCCATCTTCATTTTCTATCCTACTTTCACGTATCTACTTTCTAGCATGCGTAGTAAATGTCCAAGCTATATTAATTGATTCGTCTCCATCATTTTCTTAATATCTGTTACTCCTAGGTTATTTCGAATATTTTCGTTACTTATTATATCATGCTTTATTTACTATTCCTAGCAGCATTTTCGTTCCATCTACTCCCATGTACTTATCATTTCAGGTAAAATACCATCGACCTGCTGCTTTTCCAATTTTCATTTTATGTATCGCTCTATCCAACTCATCTTCGGTTATTTCTTGTCCATATTCTTTTTCGATTGTTTTGTATTCCTCCTGCCATTGCTCTTCTTCCCCATCATTTATTATTTAATCACTTCCCAATCAAATGTCTAAAGAGTCTAAATTATTTTCAGTTGATAACCTGTTTAAACAAACTGTCTTTCATATTGAAGTGGTATATAAAAATTTGAAAGAATATGTTGATAGTTCTGATAAGTTGTACAGCACAATTTAAGGCACTACAGATTTTTGTCAAAACGACGTTTTGCAATTTCATTGAAAAACTAAAAATTAATATTGAATAGGTACATTAGTAGACACAGGAAAACCTAAATGCAATTTTTTTTTAAATATTTAGGAGAGATATTATACAACTTTTAAAATTTTACCATTGAAATTACTATGTTTCGTGATTCAATTCTACATCTTGTATATTAGTGTTTTTAATCGATAATTGCTTATAAATCTCATTCGTTACAGGTGGGTACCCGGGTCCCCGGTTATTGAGAATGACTTAGTGAACTTTGGTGTATAAAAATGTTTATGAGACGAATCGTTTAAACTGTATTAAAATATAAAGAATGATATTGTAATATCATACCAATTTCACTTAAAGAAAGTAAAATATGTTGTAGGTATCTACTATGCTAAATATTTTATTTTAAAAATGTTAGTGCAAAGTCGATTGCTTTGTCAAAATAAACTAAATTCAACAATTTTTTTATATAAACTCGTAGTTTTTCGTATTACATTGCGAGTTTAATTGCAAAATAGCACGATTTTACTTTTTAGCTTAACCAGTCTTTAATGAGACTTAATAAAATAGTCTTAAACCATTTTTATTATAGATGACTACACGATGTCATTTACTAAATAGTTTTTAATTGATCAAAGCATATTTAACGATATGGACGGTTAAGTGTATGCAAATAAAAAGTTCACACTAAACTGTACAGCTTGGACCAAATTCGAATGTTTTACGAGGTATCTCGGTTACTATAATAGTTAGCGAAAATCTGACATCGGTCTCTTGGGCTATTTTTTTGAGAAAAGAATGCCTGTGTAATTGGCTTTTTTAAATAGCTTTTCATTTTGGCTAAACAAAATTAATATTGTTTTTAATTAAGCATCAAAATCTGCATAAAAAATCTTAATAAAATGTTGTATTTTAATAAATTAAGAAATGATAGGTAGTATTTTCAAAAATGATGAAATTTAGTTTTTCGTCGGTAGTGCCTTAATGAAAAGCGATATAAAAAATCTGATTACACAGGCGTTCATTTATCAAAAAAATTGCTCAAGAGACCTATATCAAAATTTCGCTAACTATTGCGGTAACCGAGTTACCCCGTAAAATATTCGGATTTGGTCCAGTCTGTATGTAAATTATCCGTCTTTAATTTTTTTTCCAAACATGGATTTACATCACTTTCATAATAAAGGGTTCATGTTACACTCAACATTGGTTACAAAAGTTCTTCAAATATAATATTGATTTATTGTTTATTACTTATTACTCATCGAAATGTATTTAACTCGCTGGACTTTTCAAAACACATACTTATAGTAAAAACCAAATACCTAAGCAAAAAAAATCGATGAGTTAAAAATCTAAGATCAAATAAATATTCGGGAAAACGGATTAGAACGACATTCTAAAAGCAATTTTTTAACGCTGCTTTTTTCCTTGACTATACATTTTGTATGTTTTAAGCCGATAGTTAAGTAATTGTTGAAATAAGACATAACGGACTGTACAAAAAACATTAAGGAAACAAATCTGCAGTTCCTAGAAAAATAATTATGGTCGCTCACCCAAATCTAAACGCATACCTGAATGCCAAATTTGAGCTTAAATTCTGTAAAACGAAGGAAACATTAAGTTCGAAATAGTTTCTTCTCACCTGAAATAGTTTACCACAATACAAACTCAACACACGCAGGCATAAAACTAGATCCTTTATAACAAGAAATCAAGTGACATTTCAACTTGATAAGGGCGAGTCGAAGGGTCGAATTTCTGCATACAATGCAGCCACGGGGGGTAAGCTTCTAGTTTTTACTCACGGCCGAATGAATGGTCTAACCTAACCTATTTTTTGGATCCATTGTGGTCGTGGAACAAGATATTTCTGTCCCAGAGTTATATTTCAACATGTACACCACGCCCTATATTTTATTCTGTCATTCATTGCGATTTTCTTGTTTTGTAATTCATTGACATCTCTCTGAGGTTATTTCGTACGTTTGTTACGTGAGAAAACGGTTCATTTGTCCATTTTTGAAGTTAATTGGTCCAATTTTTAAAATTTAAGTGTGATAAATGACACCAATCCATTTTAAAATTCACAAGAATTTGTTTCTAACCATGGAGGACGGACCAGCCTCGTTTTGAATTGGATTTATGTGCATCTTGGTTATTCCTAGTATAAGACTAAATGGTAAATCGACTTTTAAATACAATTTTGGCCCAGTGAAATTTTTGGATAATAAAACGGATTTTTCTGAAAAGTCGAAAATAAGGAAAAGAGTGCAGAAAAAAATTCCTAAAAATCTTGTTTTGTATTTAAAAATGCTGTTAGAGAGAGTGCGATTATGTAATTGAAAATGATGGAGGTCATTTTGAACACTTATTGAAGTAATTTTGTGGTTACATGTTAATTTTATTGTGTGTGTTACGATGGATTTGCATTGATTTGAATTTTATCGTTTTCGAGAAAAAAATGGGAATAATATTTTTATTTAAAAATGGCACCATTCATAAAATTATGTATCTCATCAGTTTGAAAGAAGCTTTTTATGAAGTTTGAAATTCTTCAGACAACCGCCCCTTATCATTTTTTAAGGAGCTAATGAACAAATTTAACAAAAAATTGAAAAATTGCATGTAAATAAGTTATGTAAATTTTTAAAAACGCCGCATCTTTTTAACGAAACGTCGTAGAGCAAAACGGATGCCTATTGCGAAAAAGGCATTTAACGGACTACAACTTCGGTAAATATGTTATTCAATAAAACTAAATATATCGTAGAAATGTTTATAATAGCGAAAAAGGTGAAAAAAAAACGATAAAATGTAAAACAATGCAAATCCATCTTGACGCAATAAAATTAACATGTAACCACAAAATTACTTCGATAAGTGTTCAAAATGACCTCCATCATTTGCAGTTCATAATCGCACTCTCTTTAACAGCATTTTTAAATACAAAACATTATTTCTCGGATTTTTTTTTACACTCTGTTCCTTATTTTCAGCTTTTCCGAAAAATCGGTTTGATTTTCCGAAAATTTCACTTAACCAAAGTTGTAGCCCATAAAATTTGCTATCTGGAATAGGCCGTCGGTTTTTTTGTACAACCTTACGTTTTAAAGATACAGCGGTTGCAAAGTCAAAGAAGCAATTAAGTTTTTAAATCTTTAACATTTTTTTTGTACAAACTGCCTTATAACTTTTAAACCATTGCCTATAGACAAAAAAAAATTATAATCAATTTTATAGAGAATTTTATGCTCTATTAAAAAACTGCAAGATATTTCACGATAAAATTGATATTTTCGGCGACAGAGCCTTTTAAATGCAGAAGTGTAAAAAAATCAAGTAAGTGTTGATATCTGCTTAGCATTTGATTTTAGAAAAAAATTGTAGGTACTTGAAATTTTTTCTTAGAAAAAGGTCCTCTATCACCACTTAAAATATTTGCGGTGATAACGGGGACACCCTGTATATCTAAATGTTTGAGTAAGTTTACAGGAAAGATTATTTTAAACTAGAATTAATGTGTGATTTTTAAACACACTGTAAAGATATTGTTTCTAAACATGTGAGGTATGTACGAATTCCTATTTTTAAAAACTCAAACCCGTTTTTCGGAAACTCGTTGATAAATCGTCGAACGCGGCAGACAGAATCCAACCCTGCGTTCATTAACTGTGCGATCGGTGGTGCAGGACCGGCTTATCAAAGCTTGCCGCGATCCATAGCTGTCAATCAACCGGTATCCTACTGTCTTCGGTCTATACCTGCTCATCTCGACACACCTGGATGTATTTAAATCGGAAGGGATGCTGCAGGTCGAGTAGGTAACGTACCAAATCTGGGAGCCTGTGTGTCTACCACAGTTTCAAAGCCTGCTTGCGAATTGATTTTTTAACGATTCTTTTATAACTTAATGACTAACATAAAATGTTTCGTTGATAAATTTAGGACAGCAATTACCGTCAAAATTATGTGACAGACTATTAGCAATGAATTTAAAATTCAACGTTAGGCTTGTCCACTGCCACATAACAAAAATATAATTTTACATAACTAATTGTTAACACAGCTTGTTTTCGTTCACCAAAGTAGCTATGTTAAGTTTTTAAATAATTCGAAGTTAAAGGCATTTTTAAAATATTGCTTTTTAATTTAGTTTTGAATTATTTTTAAACTTTTTTTTCTGTTTGTGAACTCAATAATATGTACTTAGAAATTTAAAACCTTAAAGCCTGAGCTTACGTTATTTTAATTCTAAACTATAGAGTTTCTCGCAAATTTTAACCTCAAGCATATCCCATTTTCGAGAATCCGTTTTTGAGAATGTTTAACTAGATGAAGCTGAGCAGAAGATTTAAGATTAGTAGGTTGTGCCTGAGGCTCATGTTTCATTTTGTTGACGTATATCCAGTAGCACCTAATGCTTCCAGTTTACAAAATCTTGCAGGTAATATCAACATGTTGTTTTCTTAACTCGTATACATCAAACATGTTACTTGTCAGATATACACAGAGGCGGAGCACTGAATATCGTTATTAAAGTGAAGCATTCTTAGCCTAATTAGTTCGTACTTTAAACGTCTTATTTTATGTATTTGTGCGCGTTTGTATGTAAGTGTGCCCTCGTGCGTGTTAATATAAAAGATAATTATGTTAAGTTTTTTTTTGCCCTTAAGTATAATTGTATACCAGTCAAGTGTTTTAAAGTCAGGTAACTAAAACAAACAAAATATATTTAAGGTTTTATTTAAAAAAAAGAAATCGTCTAAAAGAATTTTGCAAGGCTATCTGAAGAAAAAATTAATAAATAAATAAAAATAAAAGCTGTTTGAGACTTTGGCGACTTCGTTTTTTGTTATGCAACTTCATCTTCCTTTTAGTTAATTTTTCACAAAAACGTATCCGTGGTATTTTCTTAAAGATAATATTTCATCGACCTTTTTTTATAATGTTTCCATAATGGAAAGTTCCTGATATCCATGCAGACCAAGATTTATTATGTGGAAAAAATATCTGCTAGAAAAACAAGTTCAATTTTACGTTTTTCAGGGTGGTCCAAATTTGATGGGATTACATGGGTATCTCGCTTAATATTAAAGATAGAGAAACACAAATTACCAAATGTATGCAGATTTTTGAGACAAATTTAGAACCATTTTCAAAAATATTCTATCATTTCCGGTTTTTGAGTTATTGAAATAAAAGTGTTTTTTTGTTCGAAACACCAAAAAGCCTTGGAATTCCAGAGAATATATTCCCGGGTTGTCTTAACACAGAATCCCTATTATGTAGTAGGTATATTGGTGTTCATCTTATGTTCAAGTATTTATAATACAAATCTCAACAACAAATTAAAAAACCTTCGTAACTTGTACCACATAAGTTTTAAAAGATTTTACACCTTGTTCTTTTTAGTTTTCGCGGCCTACTAGGTTTTCTTTACCAAAAAATTAAAAAAACTTCGTAACTTGCGTATTAATGAAAATGACTACATCAACCCTGACAACCCTTATATATTTGGAATGGGAAAAAAATAAGGAATTTAAATAGACTATAGCTTCTATTTAAAAAAAGGTAAGTTTGTGTCATAATTTTTTAACGACGAGCGTAAAAAAAATTGATTAGTATCATCGAATTTTACATAAAAATATCTAAAAATAATCTTTAATATTTTTTTTAATATTTACAACAATAACGGAGATATGACATTATAAATATGACAAAAAAACACTTTTTTTCCAATAACTCAAAAACCGGAAATGATACAATGTTTTTGAAAACGGCTCTAAGTTTGTTTTAAAAAACTGCACATTTTTGGTAATTCGGACCACCATTTACAGAGTTGATTCGAGAAAACTCTTTTAATGCAGAGAAATGGAGATATAATTCATTAGTGTTCAATTTGTAGTGGTTTTTAAACTTCTTTTTTACAGCTAAAAATAAAACCGTCAGAGATAAAATTGAAATTCTTTTATTTACCAATGCGCGTATCCTTTGCAAGTAAAATGGTGCAAGAATTTTGAAAAAATACGGTTCCGGAGAAAAACGTCAAAAACGAAACCCCTGCAAAAGCGCTATGATTTAAGAAGTTGTATAACTTAAATCTATGCAACTTGCATAGGTGTTTAACGTAGGGGAAACCGTTTTAACAAGGGCCTCGGTTTTCGCGTTTTTTCTCGGGAATCGTTTAAAGATATTTTCAAAAACTTTGCACCATTTTACTTGCAAGAGATGCGCGAATTGGTAAATAGAAGATTTCGATTTTATCTCTGACGTTTTAATGGCCAACGCGATCGAAAAAATTACCTGTGTTATTCAACTTTTCAGTATTTTGCCTATTTTTCCGAAGAAAATGGCCTGTGATACGTACCTATAACTCTGCAAAACATTTAGTTTAGTTTAGCGTTGATCAGATTCTAGGGACAACATATCGTGACACTCTCTTGTTAGAACTAAATTTTATTTCTATGTAAGTCTCAACAACTTTGCATATCTCACTGCCAAAAACAAAAAAATGTGTAGAGAATTTACCTGAGTATAGTCACTAATATTATGTACAGTGATAATAAAATCCAAATTAAATGAATTCTGAATACAACGTAAAGCAGCATTTCGTTCAATATTTGAAATTTAAAACTTTCGTACGCCACTGACTACACTTATCTTTTCTTCAAAACAACGTTCCCAGGGTCCTCATCCACTACGTAAACAATGCAATTATCCGGGTGTGCGCTGGAAATCACAAAACCACTAATATTTGCTGATAGTTGAGCCTCTCTGCTATTTATATATTTAAGTTACACACTAATGAGATCGGTAAATAAATAATATTTGTTAAGGTACCTGTACTGGCGGCCACGCTCGTTCATGACGTGTGTCTGTTATTGGTGTCCAAAAATAAATTATGAAACTGTAGTTAAATGTAGTGGACAGTAAAAATGATTGGCATAAGATAACGCGTGTTACGATGCATCCAGTATTTTGCAATGTAAACTCCGGCTATATATCATCGTGCCTGACAGCCAGATCCAGTACGGGTTCGTCTCCCGCGTCTCGTAATCCCTCACATCCATCATCAGTGTCCCTCTCGACCCCTTTTCACCCTCTAGCCATCAACGCCCAGATGAGCGGTTTTTAAACAGGGCGATTTTTATTCATATCCGCAGTTTATTATTTAGTAGCGTTGATGATTAATTTTAATTTATTAGTTGGGTATGCCATTCATTACGGGAATATTTTTTTAATCTTCATTCAAAATTCGAACGCGCATATTTCACAGGTGCGGAAAAACAACGGACTGTATGTAAATTATGGTTATTCGAATGTGTAGCTGAATCGTGTCAAGGTAAAATGTTATGTTCACTTCTGCTCCATTCAACACATCGTTCAGTTTTACAATACAATCCTAGAAATTGATGGACCTAACTTTATCTTTGTTGTGATAATTAAGTTTCCAACAGTATATCTACACAATTTTAATACTTTATTGAACCTTAACTGGTAGCCCAGGCGTTTGACAAAGTCTGACATGAAGGACTGGAATATAAGCTCAAGAACATGTTGCCAAAACAATATGCCAAAATATTAAAATCTTACATATCCGATCGAAAGTTTCGTGTCAAGCAAGAGAGAGAGTACTTGAACATGAGAAATATAAATGCAGGAGTACCCCAAGGCAGTGTTTTGGGACCTATTTTATACTTGCTTACACTTGCGCCATTCCACAGATTTAAAACGTCACAATTGCAACTTTTGCTGACGATACAGCCGGCTTGGCAATTGGTTATGACAATGTAGAAACAGCTGCTAAATTTTAAGAAGCATGCAACAGAGTAACCGATTGGACTAAGGTGGAGAGTAAGAATCAACGAGAGTAAATCAGCGCATATTGACTTTTCCTACAAGCTGAATGAACAATTTCTAATATCAATAAACAGTGCCAAAATCGCACATTACGATACAGCAAAATACCTGGGAATAAATCTGGATATTCGCCTTCGATGGAAAGAACACACAAAAAAAAAGAACTTGACCTTAAATCCAAACAAAAGTACTTTCTGATTGGAAGAAAATCACAATTGTCTGTGAATAATAGGTTACTACTGTACAAACAAATCCTAAAGCCACTCTGGACTTATGGTGGTCAGCTTTGGGTATGTGCAGCCAAATGCAACATAGGTAAGATCCAGGTCTTTCAAAATAGAGTGCTCCGAAGTATTGTCGACGCTCCATAGTACTATCGGAATGACCATCTACACAGAGATCTGAAGATCCCAACCATCAGGGAAGAGATCAAAAAGTTCGCAGGAAAGCACGAGGGAAGACTTCACTCCTATGGCAACACCGAGGTGCTGCAGCTCCTAGATAATGCTGGTTTGAAAAGAAGACTCAAGAGAATCAAACTTTTTGAACTTGTATTTTATGTTAAAAACTAAGAAACCCCAATGGGGCCAATGGGACATCTTGAAAAAATACCTAGTCTTTAAGAATCTTAGAATAAAATTGTAGGTTAGTCTCCCCAGAATAGTAACAATATTTAAATATAGGGGGAAAAAAACTGGCGAGAACTTGTTGCCTTTTAACCTCAATATGATGAGGCTCGATTTTTGTCCAAGCCTATAATTCATTTGGTGATTACTACTATGAACGAAAATTAAATTATGTTCCAAATGCTTTTTTTTGCAAAGGTGATTCTCAGCAATCAATATTTGATGGTTTTTAAGTAAGGGACCATTTTCTTTCGGATTTTTAGGGTAGCGTTACGGAGCCTTTAAATCAGTGATAAGAAACCTTACTTTGCAGCAGGCCAAAAGTAAAAACCTAATAATCCGTAATTTTTAAAATGTATAATTTGTGTTACAGAAGAGCTGTTAATAACAGAGGACTAAAACAAAACTTAAATGCCTTAATTGTTTTGGCTCAGACTTAATTCTATGTAAAGACAAACTTTTCTAATCGTACAAAAGTTATTAATTAAAATCCAGGACAGATACACTGCGTAATGAACAATACAACTTTTCGAAAGTTACTTATTCAAAATAGTTATCTAAAAGTTCTGGGAGACGCTGTCCTACATGTGACATTTCCGGAAATGACGTATGTCGGCGGCTTCCGGCAGCTCCGGGCGCTAGTTCCGGTGTCCACAAGTCCGATAAACGTATTCAGACTCCGGAAACTCAAACTGTCCGCTAGAGGAGCTATGAACTTTAAAATCTATACACCGCGACGTCAAGAGCATCTAAATTATATTTATTGCGAAGCATAGGCGAGGTAAGCAACATATTTTGAACAGATTATAGGATTTATAGAGGCAAACGTTATCAATTGTAAATGTACAATCCAGTCACATTATAAAATTTCTTGAGCAATAATGAATTATTGACCATCAATGTTAAATTGTTAGAAGAATCACATAAGAAGCGCATTTTTTATTAATAAATTCGTGTACTCAAAATGTGCATGGTTTTCTGTATGTATTTTAATACGTGGTAGGTACTAATTTCGTTATTCCACTTGCTGTTTTGATGATTGTTACTAAATATGTCAACTTAGTACCTTTGCAGTTAAAAATACAAAAATGTAAAGATTACAAGGAAGTATTACTTGTCTTGAAGCTAAAGTAACTTTCCTTTTATCTATATGTCTGTCTTCGTTTTTTAACAAAAAAAGCATCTCTCTATGAGAACCAATTTCGTCATTGGGGTTTGGCTGTTTCGCATGGCATATAATGAGTTTTAAAGCAACTATTAAAGCCATCAACTGAGAACTGAAGTTTATGGTAAACATTTAACCTCATACGTTTGGAAACACCTTCAGAAATCGCTTAGAGTTCACAGTCAATGAGGTTGTACAATGTACAATGCACTATTTTTTTCTTTGCAAAAAATATCTTGTGTGACATTTATTGGATAAGAAATTGTATTCACGTCGTCTTTCAACACGATGTTGGCCCAACTTTCTTTAACTAAGAAATGTGTGCAAAGTGTTTTACCTTCTTCTTCTTCCTAATCGGTTCCTTTTGTACGTTTCGGTGTCGAGGTATGCTTTTTTATTTCTTTGTTAGGTTTCTCATCCCCTGCCTATCGTTAGCTAATTGTTGCACATCTCTCCAGATGATTTCTTTTTCTTCTAGTCTCTGCCTCACTCCATTTCCCCATTTTATTCTTGGTCTTCCTTTTTTTTCCCTCTATCTGCATTTTTCATCCTATTTTCGCGTATCTACTTTCTCGCACGCGTAGTAAATGTCCAAGCCATCTTAATTCATTCGTCTCTATCTTTTTCTTAATGTGTTTTACCTATAGTAACCTAATTGCTTGATTACGAAATATGGCTTGGCTGTAAAGTTTTTGACCATCAATCTACGATTTTTGTAAAAAATTACCAAAAACAACACTTAGTCTCAGCTTGCGGTTGTCTCCGATTATCTTCCATAAAATTATAAAGTAAATAATGTTATGCTCCTAAAGTGCCAGTTTTGGCAAATTATGTAAATCTGTTGGTCTGAAAACATTGCAACAGTGTAAATATTCATTAGATGCCACGTTGATGCGCAGACTGAATGGGAATCCCTCAAGTTAACATGAAGAAATTTGTTATTTCTGTGATGCGTTTGCTAGGAAGCAATTCACACATGAATTACATTTGAAAAAACTTGCAGCTGAAGAACAATGCGATCTATCACAGCAATTAAAATTAGTACCTATGGGTTTTTCGTGTTGGTCTTTAGTCAAAAAAGAGTCAACAAATCCTGCAACAGTAAAGAAAGAATATTCTTTGGAAAAATACGTCAACGGTATATCAACTAGTTTGTGCAATACAAAAATGTAAGTTTATTAATTGTTTGTTAACATTATTCGAATTATCTATTAAATAACTATCATTTAAAGCAGTTATGAGCAACCTACGGCCTACGGGCCGCATGGGGCCTTTCAGTTGATCAAATGCTTCCCCAAGAGATTGCTAAATTAGCTAAATTAAAAATGTTTTCGTTCAACACAACGAATGAATATTTTTAAAAAGACCGCTTTTAAGAAATATACAGGGTGAGTCACGACGGACGCGTCGGAGTTTTATGGCGAAACGGTTTATATTTTCCAATTTCTGTCGCTGTTACGTTATGTAAGTCAATAAGGGCTACATTTTAAAAATATTTTCAAACATACAGGGTGCTCCAAAAAAGAGTGCCATATCAAAGTTATACTTTTTCTTATGGAACACCCTGTATATTTTTACATTTTTGGATTCCTCTTTAAATTTTATTCAAAAATGTAAAAGGTTATATGGGTCTAAAGTCAACCGTTCTCGTGAAAATTGCATTTTCATGAAAATACAGTATTTTCAAAAATTTTTAACATTTGAAAACATTGACAAGTCTGAAGAAATTCGCTTGGAGATAAGATTGACAATAGATTATGTAACACTTTGCACCACCTACATTTTTAAAATATTGTACAGGGCGTTTTTTACGCTTGGTCAAACTTGTGAAACTTTAAACATCGATAACTCGTTTTTTTTTAAATACAACACCCTATATTTTTTTACACCGTCTTATAGAAAATTTATAGAAGAAAAAGTATAACTTTGATATGCCACTCTTTTTTGGAGCACCCTGTATATTTAAAAATATTTTTAAAATGTAGCCCTTATTGACTTACATAATCTAACAGCGACAGAAATTAAAAAATACAAACTGTTTCGCCATAAAACTCCGACGCGTCCGTCGTGACTCACCCTGTATATGGTGGCTATACCCCCAGTGAAGCTGAACCGCTTTTAAACTTTCTAAATCCTGTATTTTGGAAGGATCAGTCAATTTGTTTTTCAGTTGTAAAAAGTCTTGATTTTCACTTAATCAAAGAACATAATTTTAAAAGCACCAACTTGTTCTCTAGCAACAATAAATCTCTCATTTTGTCTTAATTTCTGAATGTAAATGAATTTTAATTCAAATTATTTTAAAATAGTGCACCTAATTTGACAAAAGCAACAAAATTCGAAAAAAGCAACAAAATTCGAAAAAAGCAACAAAATTCGAAAAAAGCAACAAAATTCGAAAAAAGCAACCAAAACTAATTCAGAAAAGTGTTTATTTTATTAATGTCTTCTTCTTCTAAATCGGTTCCTCTTGTACCTTTCGGTGTCGAGGTATGCTTTTCAATTACTGTGTTATGTTTCTCCTCTTCTGCCTATCGTTGGCTAATTGTGGCACATATCTCCAGCTGACTCCTTTTTCTTATAGTCTCTGCCTCACTTCTTTTTCCCATTTTATCCTGGGTCTTCCTCTAAGTATTTGTTTTTCCCTCCATCTTCATTTTCTATCCTTATTTTCGCGTATCTACTTTCTGGCATGCGTAGAAGATGTCTAAGCCATCTTAATGGATTCGTCTCCATCTTTTTCTTAATATCTGTTACTCCTAGGTTATTACGAATTTTTTCTTTACAGATTTCATCGATCAGTCTACATCCCTCTATTCTTCTCAGAAATTTCATTTCCTGTATCTGTATTTTTTGTTTTTGTTTTTGAGTAAGTGTCCAAGTACTTCAGAATGGGTACGTACACTGCATTAAAAACTCGCGTCTTCATTTCTTTTGATATTTTCCTCTTACTTATTAAACATGTATTAGTAATTATATATGTATTAATGTTTAAGTCAATCAAGCATAAATTAAAAATGTATAGCATGTTTTCGTTTTAAAAAAAGTTAAATAATCATTAAAACAATTCTTGCTTCTAAACATTTTCCATATCAGGCAACTTTTTCTTATTTTCAGTGTTGCTGGTAATTCCAAAAATTAAAATAGCTACTTAAGTCTACTTTCACGTGCAATATCGTGTAAGCCGGCCTATCTAAAGAGCACAAAACGCTATAACAACAAATAGCCATAAAAGTAAAGATAGCGCGAAGACATTGCAAACACGAAAACACATATTGTATTTTTTATCATACTTCTAAAGTGTCAGGAGCCCGGACTATTTCCGGAATTTGACAGCACGACCTCCGGATATATCGTTATCTGGACGGGAACTTTGCGCTCCGATTGCAACCTCTGGTGCCTTGTAAAAGGCACAGCTTTCTAAATTTTTTGGACAAAATACCGATACTTTCAGTATCCATTACTTAATATTATTGCAGCAATTTCTTTATTACTAATTTATTGTCGACAATGATTAAAACTTTGATAAAAGTATGTTAAACCGTAAAATATTTATATGTCAATAAAACCAATCTAATTGTGTTCTGGTATCATTACGTGGCACAAAGGAGCCCGTCATTCGGTTCTAAACCGTAATTTAATATATTAAATTCCAATCATTCTGTCGATGGCTTTCGTAATAATTAATAAAACCAAAAGTAATCTTTCAGATTGTAAATCATCCCCGCGCGGCGTTGAGATATCAAAAATAAATTGGGCATCCCATCAGAAATAATTTTTCATCTATAAAAATTAAGAACCGAAAATATTAGCAGCAGAATAACCATTATTTATGACTCTAGATGAAAAAAATACCGTAACAAATTCAAGGTGTTAAAATGTAATATAAGAATCCCATCCGTATCGAGCGGCACAGGTTACGTTAAATTTATATACGGATATTTTAAATATCCGAGCTGTTTTTATAGTGATATATATATGGGGGATAGTTGTAGACTTTTTGGAGACGAAACAAAGGGAATAAGATTTATGGCAAAAGTTAGGTCGCTGGCCTTTGGTTTTTACAACTGAACGCAACTTCTCGATCGTAAAATAATAAAATTGTCAAGGTTTCACTGTCCTCAGATACAAATCTGACGAGCGGTTGTAAATATTTATTCGAAATCTCGAAAATGCGTGAAAATAAATCAACCTGTCCACGTTCGCAATAAACACACGAAAGTTACCTCACAGCATTGGGCCCTCCATTTACTGGCTTTTTAATACACTTTTGCAATTTGCATACCCGAAGTACAGTGCAATAGCAAAATGCGGCTTTCTTTTTCTCTATAATCTATGCTAATATTTTAGCATTAAAACAGTTAAAATCATTATCGATGGGATAATTTATATCCACAACGTTAAAGGCGGTAAATTGTTTTTTTATAAATTGTATTCGTCCTAATAAACATGGTGTAATATAAATAAAGTTATTCGATTCGTTATGCAAGTTATAAATACATAAAACAGCCATTTTGTTTACATCGTGAATATATGTTAACTCGTTTGTAAATATCGATACGTTCTAACGACATAAACTTATTTACAGCTTAGCTTTCGACGCTTATACAGTACTAAATTAAGACCGCTTAATATGATAATATTGTTGAATTCGTTTATTATACATACGTGTATATTGAAGTTGATAAATGAAATGTTTTGGTTATAAACAAATAAATTTATTGTGATTCACTTTTGGCTTGAATGAGCCCATGGCGGTTTTTAAGTTCAAATGTTAATTGTTTAGATAAATATTTAATAACTTTTCACATATTCATTTTAGTGTTAAAACCCGCTTTATGTTTTTTTTTTTTTTTAATTTAAATAATGTTACCATTTAGTCTTAGACTAATAAGTAATTTAGTTCCATTCCTAATATACTTAAAAAAAATTTAAGATCTAAGAGTCGCCCATTGGCGTCTCTCATCTGATAGCATTTGGCACTCTTTTCTTGTGCATTAACACAAAAGCTGACTTGTTAACGCTTTTTTAAAGTATTAATAGTGCCACATTATACCAGCTTAAGGTTTTTTTTTGAGTCTCCTGACAGGGTCGCATTTACCATTAGGCGCATGAGGCGCATGCTCGGGCCTTCGCTTTCTCAGGGGCCTCACCGCCACGGTAAACAAAGGAAAAATGAAAATAGGAAACTTATTAACTTGACATTGTATTACTGGATCAGACTCTGGTTCAATGTCTAGCTCTAGCGCATAGGAGGAATGTTATCAACGATAATTTTTTCACGATTCTCGAACTTGCAAAAGATTTGACAAAGAAGAATTTGACATTGCTTATTACAGTACGAAAAAACAAACCATGAATTAGTAGATTCGCTCTAGAAGAGACTTCTGTTTCACTAAATTCGGCTATCAAGACGACGCTATATTGGTGGCTTATTGCCAAAAAGGAAAAAAACTGTACAACTACTATCAACTACACATGAAACTGGTGACATTTCTGAAGGTGACAAGAGGGGGTGGGCGATATCGAATATCGATATCGATATTTTGATAAAGGACAGGAGAACTAAGAGTTACTAAAAAACTGTAAAAAGAGGCTGTTGACCTAAAAAAAGGCTCGTCGCCCTCATTTTTGTTGTCGATAAGAAATATTGAGAACATATCGAACAATATCTAATATCGGTATGTCAATGTCGATGTCGATATATCGATATCGAAATATCGAAATATCGATATATTGACAAAATTATATTGATATTTATCAATATATCGACCACCCCTAGTAACAAGAAGAAACCACAAATAATAATTGACTATAATAAAACAAAATCAGATGTAGATCGCATGGACAAACTTGTTCGAACATATACTGTGATAAACACAAAGATGGGCTGTTGCAGTTTTTTTATATTAATTTGCGATAAGCCAATTTTGAACGGCAAGCTATTTAGACATACTTATATGTAAGTATTAGATAAGTTTGTCATATTTTTAAAGAAGTATGTAGATGTAGACAAGTATATGACTAGTGTTAGGTAACAGAATTTCACAAACTCATAGGAATGACATTGAGAGGAAAAATTTTATTAACTGTCAAAAAATTCTCAGTTATGATATAAGACGGGTTAAGGTTTACCTTCCTGAATGTAAAAACTACTCTATTTTAAAAATAAGCCTTTTTCCTTTCGTAATTTTGTCAGGACTAACGGAGATGCCCAAAAATCGGTGTTGTACCTGTTCTTAATTTTTTTTACCTGTTTAATTTTTATTTTATTAAATTGAGTTTTTTAGAAAAAGTAAAAATAATATGAAGCAATTTTTTTACTATGTACTGACTTGATCTGAGTTTTTGGGGCCTCATAATGATTTTGCGCCTAGGGCCCCCAAAAGCGTAAATGCGGCACTGTCTCCTGACTATATTTGTGTTATCGAGAAGCTGCATAGCCTCGATATTCACGTGCTGCAGTAGTCTTTCTTCGTGGCTTCTCGAAAACTTTTGAATTTCTCTGTCCACAAACTCTACTCCAAGATCCCTATGAAGATCATCGTTTCTAATGTCCAGGGTGCATCTACGATGTTCCTTAGTAGGTACTTTATTTTGAAAAGTTTGTATTCTTTGATGATGCGTTTTTTTGGCACAATCCTAGAGCTGTATACCGTACGTCCACACTGGTTTTAGTATGTGCTTGTATAGTAGAAGCTTATTTTGTACTGACAGAGCGGAGTTTCTTCCTAAAAGCCAGTTCATTTTTCGATATCTAATACCCAACTCCTATCTATTTTTTCTGACATGAACTTTCCACCGTAGTTTAGTGTCAAGTGTTAAGCCGATGTATTTGGCTGTGTTGGCGTATCGTGTTATCTCACCATTTATGGTTACCGGAGCGTGTTCTATTAGTTTGTTGGTGAAATCAATATAAACTGACTTGGTTTAGTTAAGTTTTATCCTCCACCTTTTTGTCCAGCTTTGAAATTAATTGATCGCTGTTTGCAGCTTGTTTGCTGTTTCTTCGTTGCTTTTGCCGACAGCTAGGATGGCAGTATCGTCAGCAAAAGTAGCTATTGTGTTGTTTTCTGGTACTGGAAGATCACAGGTAAACAGTTGGTAAAGGACTACCACAAGACGCTACCCTGTGGCACTCCGGCTTTAATTTCTTTGAGATTGAGTAGGCATCTTCCTGCTTGACCCTAAAATATCTCTTTGATAAATAAGACATTAGAGCTTCTGTGTATTGTTTGGGAAGGATATGTTTTTATTTATAATGCAGTCCTTCGTGCCAAACCCTATCAAATGCTTGCGCCACATGCAGAAATACTGCGGAACAAACTCTTATCTTATCCTATGGACTATGAATCCAAATAGATGATTTGGGATCAGATTTTTATTTTTCCTTTCAATGATTGCATTCTCTTGAGAAGCAGTTTCTCGAAAAGTTTAGACATGATAGGTAACAGTGAAGTTGGTCTATAGGATGTGGCTTCGTGTGGGGATTTTCCTGGTTTTGGTATCATAACTATCTTTACCATTTTGCACAGTTTAGGTTCGTATATTAGTCTAAATGCAGCATTGATGAGGTTGGTAAGCTTGACTAGTACTTTTCTTGGGAGCTGCTTTTTTTAAATTTAAAAAACTGTTTTCGAATTATACCAATTTATCCAAAATACCGATTTCTAAAAGCCGACAAACTAATTTCTATGTTCTTTTGTGGTGTAGAGTAAATATTATAAAAAATATTTTTATATTTCTAAATAAGTAAAAGATTTTTGCATATTTTTGTGTAAATATGCATCTTAAAAGGTTGTATACATTTTTAGGTATATTTTGGCGTTTTTGCGTTTTTATTAAGCTGTAGTTCTGCGATTATCAACAGAAAAATAAAGTGATATTAAGTAACTGTGATCATTGTTTATTCATAGCAAACTTTACTTGCAACATGTATTACATAATTTAGTTTTAACAAGTTCCACACCTTAATTGTTGTAGTTTAATGGTATAACTATACAAAACAACGATAAAGTTCTTTTAATACCAGGAGGTTAATTGCAAATTTCCAATACAAATTTGAGTACACCCGTCAACACTGTCGGGCAAGTTGCAATGACTGTAACTAACGTTTGGTGCATGCGTGCATGCCTGAGAAATCACAAATTGGATTGTTGTGGTGGTGTAGTGAACGCAGGGAACGTTCTATTATTATTAATTAGGAAAGCAAAGTTTGAGGCGCATGTTTTGAAAATTAATTATTAATAAATAATTTTGGCACTGTGAACAAAAACTTTATCCCACCCGCCTCGTTGCGAATTTAAATTTCACTAAAAATAAGATTTTTTTACCCTTAGTACACTTGGCAGTAGCGGCAATTAAAAAATAATAAATATACTTTTAATTGTGATCTTATATTAATTAAATTATTTTACGATATGTTTTCGTAAATTGTTATTTGTGTGAACGATTTCAAGGCCTGATTTTGCACTGATCGTGTATTTGATAAACAAATATCGTGTAATGTCAGAATTTGTGTCTGTTTCAGCAATCGACTTATATTGTCCTAGCGTACATGCCTTACAAATTAACTGAACACGTCCTGCAATGCAAATTACGATAATTTGTTGCCTCTGTGATGTGGCATGTGGACGAACATGATGCTATTCGCAATTCACTGTTGCATGCCGCTGGTTATATCATACGTATGGGTGACAACTGGCATGATAATAACATGTACAGTTTCAACTCATGCGAAATGTAACCCAGCATTCTCCAACTTTATTTCAATATTGCTTCCATTTACCTAAAAGCTTCACAGAAAATAAAGTACAGCTTAAAATAAGTGAAATCGTGACGCTAAACATGACAGAAACCAGGTACTAAATTTAGTTTATCAAAGTTTTAAAACAAAATTATAGTTGTTGATTAAATGAGCGGATAAAATCACTACTGCCTAATAAACCATCTAACAATGTTTTATAAATCCCTTAAAAATCACATTTTTTCTTATGGTAATTGTTTTTATTTTACATAATAATACAAACTTATAATTAAATAATATATATACATTTATTAGAATCAATTGGTTCTAAATCTACAGGGTGTCCAAGACTAAAAGACAATGAGAATTAGGGTCCATTTTAACCTATTTTATACTTTTCGGGAAATACTTTTTGTCACCGGAAATTTCAGGATATTTGATAAATGTTATTTTCGTTCATTTTGTATTAAGATCTTTGTAATATTATCATAACTAATCAGAATTTATTATAAATATCTTTACTAACATTAAATTATGGAATAACTTTACTCTTATTTTAAAAAGTTTTTCTTTTTAATAACAAATCATGTACACCTGTGGTATGCATAGAAGCCCGGTCTCCATGACAAAGTTTATATCATCAAAATACGTTTACAGTTCTATTTTTGTGTACTTAGGTAATGCAAAGCAAAATAGCTTATAAATGAAATTTTATTGGTAAAAAGATGTCTCCTTACTGCTAGTTGCTCTCAAGACGATTCCACACAGATCAACTTTGTTTTTTTAAATCACATATCAAAAATTCATTGCAAAAATTGTTTTTTCGTTCATTAAAATAAAATTGCAACCAATATTATTTAATTATTTATAATAATCATGGAGCAAAATGTATTACATAATCTGACGGAGTGGTTTTTAAGTAACTAACCACTCCTTTTCTTTTTAGGGTTAGTTATTTCAAAATATAGATTACATCCGGGATCCCGGAAAGAAGTCCGATTTCTTCCCGGAGTCCCGTGATACGCAAAAGGTCAAATATAAGAAACCCTAATGAAAATCACCTTAAGAGTAAAACTAATTAATTTGGAAAAAAACTGAAGTTAACAAATCAATGACTAGGTACTACTCGGTACTACTAAGCACACCGAAATTTTCAACATTTTACAAAATTAAAGAGAAATATTTAAAAAAACGTTCAAACGAAATTTTCGTTTCTTATTTACAATTTGCTTGTATAAAAGTATTATCAGTTAATATTTGTAAATTATCAAAAAAAAAAAAAAAACATTTTTAAATCTTTTATTTTCCCTTTATTTGAACTGGAAATTTGCGAGTAATTTAATAGACGGTCATGTGAAAATATTCGACGGCACTTTTAATTTATTTTAAGATATCCTACACGTCATTACGACCTCAATTATGTTGTTTTATTTCAGAAATAACCCCCAACAAACTACATTATTAAATAATTAAAAAATAACATAGAATCACACAGAAACTTTATTGAGTACTAAAACTACATTAATCGACGTTTTATTTCTCTAATGTGGTTTAAAGTTAAGACCAAATAATATTTTTCCATCTCCAGTCAAGTACACCTTTAATACTTTTGATGGTGATTTTCTTGAATAAATGTAAAAATTTGCAAGTATCAGCAGGCAATAAGCACCCAGCCTTAATAAGAAATATTCGAGATTTTTTAATTTTCAAACGTAATGACTATGATTAACTTTGAAATCCAGCAAATCTCGCCTAAGTGTCACTAATGCCAAGAAGCTGCTTTCACAGCATTATAGTATTATTAAGTATTAAGCAGTTTGTATGACTGAAGAGATAAGAACACTTACTAGTTCTTGTGTTTAAACCATACTAGGGCCAGTTGAAAAAAAAATTGTTCAGTTCTATTCCAGTAAATATCAGAGTTGGGAATATATTATAACGCCATTTAATGCAGCCTTTTCTGTCATTTACTAATATATCAGGTTTGTTGGGGTTATTTTTAAACACAAACAAGATAATCTAGGTGTTAATGATGTCTGAAACATAATTAAGGAGATTAACGGTACAATTCGAGTTGTTGATAGCACATCACTAGGGACTAGGGTGTTTTTATAAACTAAAGTTCTAAAATTTAAGAGTAGGTTGCAGAATGGCTTGGCCAATACACATCCCTTGAACAAACTACAATAAACCGTTAAAAAAACAGCTACCTGTATTTGGTGAAGAATACATATTAATTGATTGTTTAGTACCTACATTTGAAATTTTACTTCAGAAAACCTTAATATTAAAAAAAAATACTATCTTTAGTTTTGTTTAGGCATATTCAAATTGTGTTTTTCATATTTCTACTAAAGGTGTCGGAACATATACTAGATAGATTGATAGATCATTTAAATTCTTGCAAAACGACTGTATTTTGAATATTAACAACTGTTAGTTTTGCACTTCTTATTTTAAAAGTAAAACAAAATTAATTTCTTATGGTAATAAAGCAAGGCTAGTTGAAGTGTAATCTAGATTCAAGATACAAGTGTGCATTAAACATTCTTTCACGTGTTCATTGAAAATGTATTAAAACCAAACATTGAGTGAACCAACCTTGGGGTAGCAATCTCCGAGCGCTCGCCTGCGATTCTCATGCATTTTTGATGGTCGCTTTAACAATGAGTGAATGCACAATTTACTTTGTTGACATAGTTTTAAACCCGCACATGCTCGACCAACATGACTGATTATTATAAAATGCAAATATGACGCAAGAGTTCATGAGCGAGCTTTTAAAACTGACGCTTTTGTATTTTATTAGAACTAATTTTTGTGATACTTATTTACGCAAGGTGACGTTAAATATTTAATAAACTCAGTCGAATTTTCATATCTTCTAGGGAAATTAGTGTTGACTCAAAAAACAAACAGTGGGTGCTTTCTGCAAATATTGTGTTACCTGAACCCTAATCTAACTGGCATTCCCGCTATAGGGGGTAAAGAAGACCGTATTGTCTACGATATTTATGTATCTCTAGATAATATCTCAAGTAATTGTTCCTGTAATTGGCTTGAACCCTTTTGCCTGAGTCTGCTGTATGATTTTAACACCCTCCTTACTTGGTTTATTCTTCTAACTCCAGTAGCGTCGAGCTAGCGAAAGCGAACAAAATTTGCAATGTTACACAACCTGCACAATGCAATTTATAAGCGTTTGGTAATACATTATTTAAGCATTTAAATGAAACTTTTAAATCACTCTTGTATGTACAGGGTGGGCAAATTTCGATGTTTTCATAGAGAATCTTGGTAACTATTATAACAGTTATAGAAAAACGAACCCTGCTTCCTTGATATTTTTTTTCGAGAAAAAGTTATTGGTGAAAACTAAAATTGATTATCGTCTTTTGTTTTCGAGTTATCACCGATAATTCGATTTTTCGTTTTATGACTATATCTCGCTTGTTTATGAGATTAAAGAAAAATAATTTTGACGTTCTGCAGGCACTTTTTCGATAAGAATGCAGTGGCGTAGACAATTTTTCGAAAAAAAATCGAAATTCGAGTTGTGTCATAAAGTTTTATTTTTTTAAATAGAACCCAGTTGGCTGTGGCATCACGAGATAGCGGATTTTTCCCAATTCCAATAATATACATTATGTGGGTTCGATTTATTCATTTTCCTTACATTATACGCAGGCGTTCCCAAACTGTGGTACGCGTACCGGTTCCGGTACGCGAATGTCGAGCTACCGGTACGCGATAAGCAAATGAAATAATTTTTTTATATAGCATGTTTGTTATGTATTATCAAATGTGTGTAGAAGAAGAAGAAGATAGTGACAGATTTGTACACATATTATGTACATTTAAAATAATTATCGGTTTATATCGGGTGATCGAAAATGATTGATGCCCGCTAATTTCAGACCGAAAATAAAATAACCAATCATTGCTTAATATTGGGTCTGATGTTAACCTTAAACTGACCAAAATTAAACTAGATATTTCTACACTGATAAAAAGTAAACAGGCGCAACCCTCACATTAATTACAATAATTAGAATTATTATTATATGTATAGGTATATGATACACATGCATTTATATTTAGTATAATAAAAGTACTTACGAATTAAATTGTTTTTATTATAATTGTACATATAGCATTGAATTCTGTTTACAAAATATTTACCTAAAAAAAAGGTCATCAGTTGGGAATTTAGGATTTTTTTTTTGACTAGTTATTCCAAAAATATTTACCTACTGGTACGCCACCATATTGTTTACTACGAACCGGTACAATATATTAAAAAGATTGAGAACCTCTGCATTATAGCAACAATTAGGTTATTTTTCATATTTAATTTTTTTCTAGTAGTGGGCTTGTCATTAGGAATAGGCATACCTGGTAAAAAAGAACTGTCTTCTGTTGTTTTAACGATAATTTAACAGAAACAATCACGTTTAATTGTTTTTATTTTTGTACCTTAAAAACACTTACGAATATTACGAAAAGTATGATATGTAAGAATGTTTTGTTCAAAGTAACAATAATTCTGAAGCTGCAAGTGAAACTTTTTTTAATCGTTACCCAGAAAGAAGACAACCTAATAAATCTATTTTTGAAAGATTAAAACAAAATATCATTAATTGTGGGATATTTAACAAACCCAGATCAAAGTAATACAAAATTAAATATAGTGAAGAGGTTGCTACCAATAATCATTCACCATTTTCAAAAAAGCAGGGATAAAATAACACAAACTAGAAGATAATTCAAAAATAACATAAAACTATTTACATTGAATTTCGAAATTGACTTCCGTTATTTGCAACACATAATTCACATCGCCTTGAAAGAATATTAGAAATAAAACTAATACACTGTATAAAATTTTTCCTTAGTTCATTCACATTATTTATGTAAATTGTCTTTAATGTGTCCCCAAAATGAGATTTTGTTTTAATCTTCCAAAAATTGATTTATTAGGTTGTCTTCTTTCTGGGTAACGATTAAAATAAGCTTCACTTGCAGATTCAGAATTATTATTACTTTGAATAAAACATTCTAACATATCATACTTTTCGTAATATTACTCTACACCAGTGATATACCAAAACTAAATCAAGTGAAATTGGCTACTTTCGCGGACGATACAGCATTGCTGGCAACAGGTAAACAGATATAATTTCCACCAAAAAACTACAAACAGCTAGTGATACCATACACGAATGGACCAATAAGTGGAAAATTAAACTAAATGAAACGAAATCAGTCCATATCAACTTTACAAATAAAAGATTGAGAAACTCTCCAGGAATAACAATCAATGAAACCATTGTCTCACACGCAAACACTGCAAAGTATCTTGGTATGACTCTGGATGCTAAATTAAGGTGGAAAGAACATATTAAGAAAAAAGAAAAGGAGTTTAAAATTAAAACCGCACAATACAGATGGCTTATTGGTAAATATTCCAAACTGTCATTATACAACAAAATTTTGATTTACAAACAAATTATTAGACCTACATGGTTGTATGGAATACAACTATGGGGGTGTGCAAAAATTACAAATATACGTAAGATACAAACTGTCCAAAACAAGGTGTTACATGAAATGCCGAACGCTCCCTGGTTTGTCAGAAACGCCGACCTTCATCGAGACTTGGGCATCTTAACCGTTGAAGAAGAAATCAAAATATTTGCAAAAAAGCATGAAGACAGGCTTCACCTACACGAAAATCCAGAAGTTCTCCAGCTGCTAGACAACCAAAACCTATGTCGAAGACTGAAGAGAACCAAACCGTTCGAACTTTCCCAGTGATCTGTGTAAAAGCAGAGCATTGTGCAAGTGTTAGTGTATATATTTCCCTAAGAATAACAAAGACAACTAAAATACGTCGCTGGACTGATTTTAGCTAAGTAACTTAGATTTAAGATTTAACAGATACAAACTAATGGTTGGTCTTACTTCTAGACCAGTTTTAGTGTTCAAACACCTAGTGTTTTAATAAAAAAAAAAAAATACTTTTCGTAATATTCGTAAGCCATTTCGAGCTTTTAAGGTACAAAAATAGAAACAGTCAACAATTAAACGTGACTATTTCTGTCAAATTATCGTTAAAACAACAGAATGACAATTTGTTTTACCAGGTATATTCTCAATGACAAGCCTACTACTAGAAAAAAATTAAATATGAAAAAATCAAATGTTTTTAGTTTTCTCAAAATATTTAAAAAAGTTGAAGGTGTAGAGAAAATGTCAAAATGGCATTAAATTCGTCTTAAAATTTTGCCCAACTTCGCTAATTTAACTGACCATGTAGCTCTTATAATAACAAAGTTACCCTCATACAATACATGTAGATTATGGCCACCCTGTATATTTTTTCATAACAAATAAATTTTTGCCTTTAGGTAAATCGGTTTTTATGATTCCAAAATCTTCAATAGCCTTGTCCATATTGATAAGCAAAAAAAAATTATTATATTAGTGACTGGATTATTTGATTATTTCATTAACAATTTTTTGTAGCTTTCAAAGCATGCACAGAGGTACAGCGTAAGCGAGAATATCTGTTACAAATTTTATTATTAACTTATAATTTTAAGTTTGCACAGCAAATGTTATTCTTACGATTCCAGGAATAAAGTAAACACACCATTAGTCTCAAATGACTAGTCAATTACGAAAACAGTAGGAAAACTTGATTTTAAGTGGTATATTTAATTTTAATTTGATGCAATGGGAATACAAACTAAACTAAATTAAAAAGCATGTCATGAGAAAATAAAATTAGGTGTATACATTATGACATTTCTCGAATTCCTTAAAAAGTGTTGACTGCTATATTTAATAAAATGGTTTTCATAAACAAAGAAAAACAGGACATATCAAAGAATTTCTAGCTGGTTGCAAATTATACAATTAATCACGATCATATTAATGTCAAAGTTAAAGTTTTAACAGAAGAAAAAATCGTTTTGTTTTTATTTATTTATTTTTTGTATAAGAATCTTTGATTCAAAAATTGGACAAAATGAGTTTTTCACCCATTTTTGTGGTAAAATATTATTTTAGATATTAAGTGTCCTATATCATTGAAATCTGAAGAGAAAATGCTATCCGACTATGAGATACAATTTTTTCGCCGTATTTAAAAAAATGAAGTTGATGGTTCTGAAGAGACGAAACGTTGTTGGAAATTTTATGTAATCTCAAAATATAAAGCGTAAAAAATTGCCGTAGAGAAGTGCTTCCAAATTGTCGATATCTTAAAAAATTTAGGAACTAAGGCAAAAAAACGCAATTCAATTTTTTCAGTTTTTCTTGAATAACTTTTGAACTAAGACAGCTATGAACATTTTGTTTCCAGATATTTGATGAGCATCTAATTTTGTAACTTTGCACTAATTTAACCGAACTCGTAGCTCTTAAGGTAAGCGAGATCCCCATACATCTACTCGAATTTGGGACACTCTGTATACCCGTTAATACCTATCAATCCTATTTTTTACTAAAAATAAAACTTTTGCGACTTTTAAATCTTATTGAGATTTTTATATTACTTTTCCACTTCTACTTTATAAGTTCACAACCCTTTTAAATGCTTTATTTTTGCTTATATTCTGCACTTATTGTTTTGAAGGTTTTTATATTAGATTTAAAATGTCTTGTTATAAGTATTTTTACATAAAAGTAGTGATTACTTGAATATATCCACTAAAGAAGTGGTTAGAGATGCCATAAATTAACCTTAACAACGCATGGAAACTGGCTTTTTAATTTGATCGTGTCACGTGATATTATTTAATTGGTTGCGAAGTGAAAACACCGCCCTTTTATGTTTATAATTTATATAACGCGCACTTTGTTATGTTGTTGGTAAATATTTGTGTTTTAATATTAAATTTATGCCATGCTAATTGGCCGTCATGCGGTATGTTTGGCTATATTGACGTATCACGCGCTGCATTGTACGCAATTTCATAATTAATTTTGATTTGGGTTTTTAATGGCGTCTCAAAAAAGTCCGACCTAATTTTGTGAATTTCACGACGCATAGATTTCACTACAAAATTATATTTTGTAGGTATTTGCTGTTTTAGTGAGTAGAATTTGTCAATATCCTGTGAAAAACACTTAAATATTTTTGTATTAATGCTGTAAACTGGTGTAACGTCAATTAACTGAAAGTAAAATGCGTAAAATTAAAAGTTTATCAAGATAAGAATTTAATTTATTTAGCGATTTTGCTAGTTTTGTTTAAACATTTTATAACTTATGTATGTAAATGTATAAAAAATTGAAACTTTCCCTTAATATAACCACTGGGCTTTCGTCTAAAACTTACAATATTAGTTTAATTTTTAAGTTCGCTTGTTATTTATATCGTTATAAAATTTCAGTCCTTTGTAAAATAGAGTATTTTGAGTGTAATTTCGTGTCCTGAATGGCAATTTAAAGTCTTTACAGTTTCTAGTCGGATAATTATGAATATCAGAGTTTTGGCTTACATATTTTAAGAAAGAGTTTGAAAGCAGGTTATTTATAAACTTGAAGAAAATGGAAATAATCGTATTAAAAATTATCCGTTGTTTAATACTAAGTCACTGTAAAGTATACAGCATCAGAGTAATTTTGGTGTAGGTATCTGGAACAGTGTAAAATAATTCTCATAGCCCTATTTTCCAATTTTTGAAGCTGATCTAAATCATTAGTGTTTGCCAGGAATAAAATCCTAGAGCAGTATTCGAAATGGGGTGCTATGATACTTTTGTATATTAAAATTTTAGTAAAGACTGGAAGTTTACTGCTTAATCTAACTAAACATAGGTATTCTTTTAGAAACCTTTTTGAGTATAAAATCAGTATTACCTACTTTTAAAATTAAGCTTATCGTCTTATTATAATACCTATCTAAATATTTAATTTCATTAACATTTAATACTACACCATCCAATTCTATAAGTTGCTGATTAAGCACATTCTTATTGTTTATCACTAAGTAGTTTGTTTTGTCGACATTTATTTTCAGTTTGTTAACGTTTAACCACGCTGCGACTCTACGTAGGTCAGTGTTTAATTTGCTTACCATGCTGTCAACGTTATTCTCACAAATAAATATAAGATAATCAACTGCAAATAAATGTATGACGCTGTTTCCGACATTTGCTTCAATGTCATTCATGTACAGTATGAACAACAAAGGCCCAAGAACACTGCGTTGTGGAACACCTAAATTATTAATTATCCTGTTTGAGGTTTCATTTTTAAATTTTGTAGTTTGATACCGAGATGTTAAATAATCTGCAAACCATTTGTTTTTTCTTTGCCTCTGACTCCGTACGTTTCAAGTTTTATTAATAAGCGTTGTCCGTCAAAGACAACAGAGATGACAATATTCAATTAAAAATGCACTTAATATAAATACGGTGTTAAGTTTCATAAGAATCTCGTATGTGAAAGTGTTTTCCAAAATTTCAACATGTGCGTGTTCCATCTAATACATTGATTTTACCGAGGTTAGTGACAAAAATAATTGAGGTTATGATGAAGATATAACACATTCGAACTTCGAATGAAATCTTTGGAGAAATAAATACCATTGCAAAGAAATATTATTTTTTTTGTGTGAATTTAATTCCATATAGGTAAGTTGATAACAATTTTACGGTAAACGAATAAGTATGGTTTAAATATAATCGATATCATTGCTTATTTTGCTAATAGAGCTTAATTTTTGCAATATTGTAATGAGGTTTTTTTTTTGTAACTACGCCAATGTCATTTTTTTAAACCACTTATATGAAATATTTGCAAAAAATATATTAGTTTCTTCCAATATGTTAATTATTGTAAATGTATACGTATGAGTTGGATGTAGTTTAGTATCTATGATTAAGAGAAGTTTGAATTTAATTTTCCAGTAAAATTCGCAATAATATACCGTTTTTTAGCAAATTATTTTACCTGGTACATGTTTGTAATTAGTTTTCCGTTAAAATTCGATAACGACTGCTGTACTCCGACATGCATAGTTGGTGTCAATTTGTGCAAAAAAAAAAACAACTAATTACAGAATTTCGGGTGAAAATTACGCGGCTCTGTAAATTAATTATTAATTCGTATGTTGTGTTGTAAAAATACCCGCGAGGCATAATTAGTAATCGTCCAAGTAATTAGTGTCGAAGCTCGCCACGCTCAGCAGCGCCACGCATGGAGGGGAACAGACCCCGCCTTCACCTCTACAGCGCGCGCATTATTGGGCGACCAGAATCATGGCAGGCGTTTCTGTCAATCACGATACTTGGAGGGAGAAACCCGAAGAATAGAGTTGAAGCTCTGCAGAACCATAACATAACCTAGAGACACGTCGTTGAGTGCAGAGGTGATTGTTTAGTGTTTGTTGTGTTTAGTGTTTGTGAAAGCCAGCAAGCTGTTCGCGCCAACGGAAGACATGTTGACTATGGAAACGGACCTCAAAGGAGGTAGTTTACACGCGACGATGCCGCCGCATCACGCGTTACAATACGGTTCGCTCAGTTCACTGGGGCAACCCATGCAACACCTGGGACAGCATCCCCATCAGTTGCACCACCAGCCCCAGGCGCCCCAGTTACATCACCATCAGCCTCAGAACCACCATCAGCAACACCAGCCCTCACAGCATCAGCCCCAGCATAATAACCCCACGAATAACAATAATCCGAGTAGCAAGAATCAAAATGCCGAACGCGTGAAACGGCCTATGAACGCGTTCATGGTCTGGTCCAGAGGGCAAAGGAGAAAGATGGCACAGGAAAATCCAAAAATGCACAATTCCGAAATATCTAAAAGGTTAGGCGCGGAATGGAAATTACTTAGTGAAACGGAAAAAAGGCCGTTCATTGACGAGGCGAAAAGGTTGCGCGCTGTCCACATGAAGGAACATCCAGATTATAAATACAGGCCGCGACGGAAGACGAAGACGTTGTTGAAGAAAGATAAATATCCATTGGGGACGTCTAGTTTGTTGCCGGGCTCTGATCCCTCAAGGTCCGCCGCTTCGGCAGCTCAACAAGCTGCAGCTAGAGACATGTATCAAATGCCCAATGGATATATGCCCAACGGCTACATGATGCCAGATCCCACGTCTTATCAACAGCATTCGGCCTATGGAGGCGCAAATTACGCACGGTACGACATGGGCCAAATGCAGCACAGCGCGTACATGAACGGCGGTTATGGAAGTTACGGTGGTACCGTGCCGAGCAGTGCGGGTTCTCCCTACGGCATGCAGCACACAACGGGATCGTCACATAGTCCTTCGGGCTCCAGCATTAAGTCAGAGCCAGTGTCACCTAGTTCAAGTTTACACACGCCGACGCCTGGAATTAAGAGAGAGTTTTCGAATCAACCCCAGCAGCAAGGCGATTTACGGCAGATGATCTCGATGTACCTTCCCACGGACGGGACCCAACATATGCAACAATACAATCCATCGCCCGACCCGATGGGCCCGGGACCTCTCGCGCCGTTAGCACATATGTGAGAGCCGCTCTTTGCGGCACCCGACTTGGATGTGCCGCCGCTGTGAATTTGTAAATATGTTGATACTTTTATATACTTTTTTCTTTTGCCTCTCTTCGGTTCCTTAAAACCATTGACAGTATTCGATTGTTGTATTGATAAGGCGCGGTTGCGTAGTTTCATTTTGGTTGTGTAAAAGAACCGCACGATGATAATTCTTAGACTAATTCTTTATTACGAATGATCGTAAACTAAACCTTTTGTAAGTTAAGCACAGAACGAAATGAAATTCACGCCGTTAAATACTTTTTTCATCCATAATGTACATATTTATTAAACCGCCTTGTAATATAGCTTTTATATTTAATTTCTGGCCCGTGTGATGCTAATATTCGAGGAAATATTGCCATAAGTTGTTTAAGTTATTCCAAAACTTGATAGCGCTTACCGTTATGTTTATTTTGGTTTTATTGTTTAGGGCAGTGAACACATATTTTCTCTGATGTTAACGTTACTTATCGACGATACCTGACAAAGGTTAAGTACCAAATATTTGTATATATTTAAAAATTCGGACGATGATCGGCACAATGCGTGTTGTTTTACGTTTTTATATCCGAAAGTGTTCCCAGTGTTTTTAAGATAACGTGTACACTAACGTTGCATTGGCTCCCATGTTTTGTTAATTTAAAATGAGTACAATATGCATTGTTTACACCATGCAGACGTTGTCGTGCCATCGGTTTCATAATGTTTATTGTTTGTACAATTGATCAAATTTGTCGAACAGCTCAAAAAAACTTTTCCAGTAAATATTGTGGACGGGTTTTCAAACAAATCCAAGTTTTACTAGCAATTTGTTACATTGTTATAATAACCGGCTAATAAAATTTCGATTTGTTTCAAATTTCGCAGTCCGATGGAGTGAAAATTGCTTTGTACATATACCTTTAAGTTTTTTCAATGTACAGTGTGTTTACTTTAGTCATTGGAACGAAAATGTGAATATATGAGATTGAAGTTATGTTGCATTTTTTTGACCTACCTTTTGCCCGTTATGTGAAAATAAGTCGTTCAAGTTGAAGAACATTTTCTAAGTATCGTTCGAGTTGTATTAAGGAAGCAAATAAAAGCAATAAAGCATGATTATGAAGGCAATCAGAGGCACTGCGGTATCGCTTAGAGGAAGGTGGATTCGGGCAATCTGCAGCATACACCCCATTACCCTCATCAGAGCGCGAGCCTGAAAATTTAATGTCTTTTCTCTACACGCAATTGCACTAATGTGTTTGTGGATTTTCCTGATTTTATTTCTAAAATTGTCGTTTACTTAGGGGATATTACAATTAAAATCGTTTCCATTCCCGGTTATAAAATTCATTTTGGAACGCCATAAAATATTCATTATGTTCAAAATCATAAACCTAATAACCCCAAGTGAAATAATTGCCTTTATAGTCATTTGTTTTGAAACAAAAACTAAATCGAAGTGTAAATTAATGTTACCATGGCTTTTTTCAAATAAATATTACGTGCTCTTGCATTTGAACGTTTTCAAAAGATATAGGTGTCGGTGCTGTTCTTCAAAATTATCCAGTTGCTTGGGATAAACAATCACAAAAGCTACCCAGTAAGCAATTTTTGAAACTGATAATTTATTACAAGCTAAGACACATGGATCAATTAAACAAGTACCTACTTTACGTTTTGCCACTCATTCCAGAGTCGTTCAGTACATGTGGAATGAAACCATCTTTGTGCATGACGAAGTTTTACGATAATTTATTTCTCTTCAACAAGTCAAAACGCTCGTAACAACCAAGTGATTATTTTACATGAATAAAGTTTTCATTTTGTAAGCCGTAAGTTCACGAATCGGTTATATGACGATTGCTCAGATTTTAATCACCATTTGCAACTGTAAAGTTATTTACTTTTTTTAATGATCTTAACAAGATGTTGATCGTTATCTTTTTTGGCGTAACTAAGTAAATATGATGAACTTAGCTTACGCACATTTGGTCGAAATGTTTTTGAAGTAAACACTTCAGTAATTGTGTAATATTTTTTTTGAAAAACATTGCAATAGTAAAAATGCCCGAATAAAATAAATACAAAACGTAATACTCCTATATCATAAATAAAGGGTGTTAGGTGAAAACAAGGATTGTCAATTTTTATTGGATCTTTACAATTCGATTTTAAAGTCTACTATTATTTTTTTGTTATAGAACTGCATCAACCAAATTTTATTTCACTATATTATTATAAATTAGTATTAATCAATGAATGTGAAAAATAATTTTATTAAAACTACCTATAATAATTAGTTCAATATCTCCAAATCGGTTAAAAATGGCATTTCTTGTTTTCAGCAACACCCTTCAAATAAGATTACCTAAAAATTATTTAACTGTTTTTCGAAGAATAACTTTGTAATAACTTTTTTAATTTAAAAAAATGAGCCACAATAATTTAAGTGTTTATCAAGTACAGTTTTTGCTTTTTGGTCAATGTTACTATTAGGTAACAATACCTTTACATCCTTTTGCATAATTAATTTTTAATTTTCCTTAACATATTTAAAAAAAAATTAAAACTACAAACATTTTTAGTGTATATTTGCTTCTATACAGCGCAATTAACGTAATACGAATAATGCTTTTCCTATTGCTAAATTAATCAATTTTATTTTCCGTGCTCTGATGATATCAAATTTATAGGGTAAACATTTCAACGCAGTTTTTTTTTTAAAGCTTAGCAACAAATTTGAGTTTTTTATGGGTGCATACATAGTTTTTTTTGTACATAACTGAAACATAAGCTATACCTACTAAAAATAGCTTTTAAATCACAATAAGACACTAACTTACAGTAAATTTGTTATAAAGTTAGCAAATATTTTGTTTACTGTTTTCAAATGTATCTGGACGTTATAAACTATTTGCAAAAAGGTGTTATGTCTCAACGGATCGTTTTTTAACTGTTTTATATCACAATAAGTGGTTTTGTTTAAAAGAAAAGAAGCAAAAAATAGTATTGGAGCAGTGGTATTTTTCTTTAAACATCTTTGCTCTGAACATTTGTTTTGGCTTGTGATAAACTGCTGTAAATAAATTATAATTTGCAATAAAAAAATAAGTTTTGCTATAATAATTTACTAGGTTTGCCATTAAATTATAAATGTTTAATATAAACTTTAATGTATGAGTTATAATAAATATTTTATTTTGCTATAAAAAAAACATACAAACTTCATAAAAAGTACAATCTTTGCAATACATAATACGGACCTCGGTGTGGTTCAGTTATTTGTTTAGTATTCAACTCTGAAAACAGTAAAATTACTTTATATCGATCTAATCTTCTACATAATCACAATAAGCTTTCGAACTTATCTAAACATAAGTTAAGTGATGCCATTAAAAGTGAAATCAAAACACTGTTTGAAAACGATACCAGGATTAAACCAAAAAAATATTAGAATGTCTGGCTGAAAAAGAATTTAAATTGCCCACAAAAATTCAGTTAAATAACTATCTGCGACACTTGAGAAACGAAAAGTTTGGCCAAACGCACATTTCATTGGGCGAATCGGAAAAGAAGATTTTGGAAAACGTAGTTAAACCTGAAGATGATACTGCGATTTTTGTCGCCTATGAGGTTTGTTGCGATAATAAAGAATTTAGATTTTTTATGTCGCCAAAAAAGCTTTTACAACATGCATTACTATCTGAACATATACATGCTGATGCAACATATAAACTAAATTAGCACGGATTTCTGGTCCTTGTGATACGTACAAGTGTAGTTTTGGAATTGCAGTTTGTAGTTCAGAAACGACAGAAGATTTTAGATTCTTGTTTAGCTCCTTAAAGATTGGTGTTACCAAAATACCCAAAAACCTGACAATAACCTACCTCCCATTTTTTATAGCATAGGTAAATAAAAATATTCACGAATTTTTCTATTTTTTAACACAAAATTCTTTATATTTATAGCCTTTATTAATTATGTTTAGTGTTTGTTTCTTAAGTTTTATAGCAATTATTATTTTTTATAGCAGAAATTATGTTTGAAAGCAATTACACTTTTTTTATGGATACAAAAGTTTAGAAAAAATATTAATATTTTTCGAGCATCTAATTTTTACTCAATATTTTTTGTTACCATAAAATTAATCTTTGCATGTTATAACTGTGGAAGAATATTAACGTATGAAAGTCCAAAAATATCTATAATAATAATGATAATCTTTATTTGTTCCAAATATCCAAAAAGACGTGGAACATGTTACAATAATAATACACATGGTTTACAAAAATACTGAAAATTATATTTACGTAAAAGAGTTTTTAAAGGAAGCATCGTTTAGGTATTCACTAACTCCATAGAAAGCTTTAGAAATCAGAACATTTCTTAATCTCTTCTTCCAAGTCGTGGATGGAAAGATTTTTTATACTCTCAGGTGATGTGTTAAATTTGTTATATATAGCAATAATCGTCGAGGCAACATTTTTTTGAAGATATGTATATTTGAAGCAATCAGGCTTTAATTTTTTTTTAATGTCAGGTATTGGCTGCATGGTTTCTTATATTCTCTTCGAACAGATCTACATTATTTCTTACGAAAAGGATGGCTTCGAGAATGAATAGACCGTAAAGGGTTAATATTTCTTTGTCACGAAAAGCGTCTTTACAGTGATTTCCGTAATTAAGACCAAAAATATTTCTTATACATCGCTTTTGTATAATAAAGAGGCGTCCTAAGTCACTAGCGTTCCCCCAAAAAATTACAGCATAGCGTAACCTAGATTGAACATACGCATAAGATATGCAGTTTTGGCCGCGTTTGTATTGACCAATTTTTTAGGTTTTTTAGTGCTAAAGGGAACCTTGACAGGCTTTGTAACAGGCGTTCGATGTGGTATAACCAGTCCAGTCTAGAGTCAACATATAAACCAAGAAATGATATTTTATTTACAACATTTATAGGAGAGGAATTATTTTGAAGTTTTAAGTCGGAGGTTATTTTACTTTGTGAACATTTTATAACTTGGACGTTTAAGGTTAAATTGTTACTGTAAACCAATGTTAAGGTTGGCCTAAACAATCAAAGAGTTTTTGTTCAGGATTTTTGGAATCCGAGTCACTAATAATAGCAGATGTGCCATCGGCAAATTGTATAAGGAAAGTTTTGGCAAACTCTGGAAGATCATTAGTGTACAGTATGTGTAAGAGGGGGCCTGAGATTGATCCTTGTAGGACTCCTTTTTTGATTTTCTTTTTGTTGGATTTTAGAATTGTACCTGACGAGTCTTTTTCGGCAAGGTATTGGTTTCTTTTCGAGTAATAACATTTTATAAGGTTATGGGCTGACCCTCGTAGACCATAGTGTTCTAATTTCGTTAGTGGTCAACACTATTGGAAGTTTTGAGAGATCAACACACATGACCATGGTCATCGTTATTTTTTCAGGACATCTTGACTATGGAGAAATATGAGGTGCATATTTTAGCGTTAATTAACTTAAAAACGAAAACAAAACTTAAAAATGACGGTTGTTAGATAAATCTGAAAGAACGTTTAAAAACGCCGACCAATTTTTTATACCCGGTCATTAAAAAACATGTCACTGCTAATGACAGTTTATAAAATGTCTCTAACACCTAACTCGACTAAAACAGCACCTAAATGGGCCCATAATTTTGTGTTACCTGACTCCGAAGATCTACCTCGTGCGCTACCCGCCGGTCGCCGCTGTTTGCCATGCTCGACCTCGGTCCGTTCTGTCAAATTTATATTTTATAATCCGTATTTATTACTCCACCCCACGGTGGTTTTAGTTTTGTTGCAGACGACCTTGTAATTTTATTTCAGTTAAATTTGGGCTTTTGAGGAATTTGTTTACGGTGTTTTAGTTTATTGCCAATAAGTCATCGTATTAACAACCGCGTTTGTCACAAGATGGTTTGAAATAGTTAATTTTTTGATTGATATAGCTATATTTAGGACCGGCTCGTTTACTTTTTTTTGTGTACAGGCAAAACGCAGCTACATCCACACCCACACGTTTAAGAGTGTTAATTTCATTTGATCCGGGTTTGAAAAATGCAGAACATATTAATACAAATTTTGTTTTACTTCTTACAAGGGAGGGTAACGATATGTTGTCGCTGGAATTTGATTAAGGCTATGTTTATTGCATCAAGAACATCAAAACTAAATGTTTTGCAGAGTTATACGTGCCAATGGCCATTTCCTTCTGAAAATTAGGGGAAAAACTATGAGAAGTTGAATAATAAAGTTAATTTTTGCGATCGCGTTGGCCGTGAAACCGTCAAAGATAAAGTCGAAATTCTTCAATTTACCAATTCGCGCATCCTTTGCAAGTAAAATGGTGCTAATTTTTTGGAAATATCTCAAACAATTCCGGAGAAAAATGAGCCTCTTGTAAAAACTGTTTCCCCTATGTTTTAAAATTTAAACACCTATGCAAGTCGCATAGATTTAGTTATACATTTTCTCGAATTATAGCTTCTTTGCAGGGGTTTCGTTTTTGACGTTTTTCTCCGGAACCGTTTAAGATTTTTTCAAAAACTTTGCACCATTTTACTTGCAAAGGATGCGCAAAATGGTAAATAGAAAATTTTCGATTTGATCTCTGACGGTTTCGTTACCAACGCGATCGCAAAAATTACCTTTATTATTTAACTTTTCAGTTCTTCCCATATTTTTTCGAAGGAAATGGCCAGTGGCACGAACGTATAACTCTGCAAAACATTTAGTTTTGAGGTTCTTGATACAATAAACACAGCCTTGATCAGATTCTAGCGATAACAAATCGTTACCTTCCCTGGTTAGTTATTTTGATTTGGGGTACGCCAGGCAATTTTTTTGACAAAACCACATTTTATAAATTTTTTTCTTATTTTTAGGTCAGTTTATTGTTTAACACTTTGTTATATCTACGCTTTTAAATATTTTTTTTGTGTTTACTTTAATTCTATAAGTTTAATATTTACCATTAGGTGTAACTCTTCAAAATTATACGAAAATACTGCTTTAAGAGACAATTCTTGGTTCCTTTGTTTGTAATAATTAGTGTCTTTTAGAAAATTAAAGTTAAGGTTATTTATCGAAGCGTTTTCCGTTACCTGGGCCCCCAAAACGTGCAATTTTAATTTGAGTTTGTCCAACCTACCCTCCCCAGTTACGGATTAGTATAATTTTTTGGACGCACGAATAGAAACGTTATATAATTTTGCACAATAAAAAAACAAACTCCTAAATGTTTTACTTGTTTTAAGTCCATAATTTGCGTATTATATTTTTATCAAATGGAACAAGTGATGGGATATCGACACACTGTATCTTCTATAATAATTCACAACAATTCGGGAAATTATAAATAGGTTTAGTTATCTTTTTATCTAAAATCTCTTGTGTAGAAAAATTAGTGAAATTTACTGACAAAGAGACGTAAGTGAAATAATTTTTTCAGAGGTCTGAAAAACACTCTTTCAAATGTTGTAGGTCCTTATCCAGGTTTTTTACAATATCATATGAAGCTGTATTTATCAAAAAACCATAAGATGTACCAAATGCAGCAGAAGTATAGAAACTTTGCAGTTATAAGAGTAATGAGACAAAAAAAAACTAAGGAATCACACAGTGTTTGGTCAACTGTTTGTGATGAAGAGTTGAATGGCCGAGAAACGATCAAAATTTAAAACCTGCAAATATTTTACTAATAAATCAAAGTTGCATAAAAACTTTGTTACATAAAAAAAAGTTATAAGAACTTAAAGAAACGTGACAAATTTCATTTTAGGGTTTTATCTTAAAACGGCTGTAGTTTTTTAACTGCCGTTTGTAACGTTTAATATCTTTATAAAAAGAAGTTCATATATTTTAGACAAATTTCTTTGAGGTTTGTACAAATCTAATATTCAGTATCAAGGCTAACCAATGAAACTGACTAATGAAGGTTATTTTATTGGTCGGACTAATACTATGTATGTATGTAGTAGCCTTAAGGCAGATAAATTTAGGTTTAAATCTACACAAGATGAATACTGCATAACATCTGATGGCAACGATGTGGATGATGAAGTTTTTTGTTGACGAATAAATGAATTTATAAGTTGTTATACTATTCGTGCAATACATCAAAACTGTGTGACAAATAAAAATTTTATTAACCTTTTATATTGTTAACATACTAAACATTGTATTTAAAAATGCATTTCTTTTAGAATTTTATTTCCAACAGTAGGCAAAAACTGTAACAGATTTAAATTACTCCTTACCTAAACTTTTATTTAACTACACATGTTCAACATGATAACCATTTTGGAAAAATGAATGTATTGGAAAGTCTTTTTTTGTTAATAACATTTAAAAATTTTATTCCAGGCTTAACACCTGTTGCTTGGCTAAAGATTTCCTAATAAGTATTTACAAAAAGTATTTAAATTATTCTTAATATTTAATAAATTTTTGGATTATTTAAGTACATCATTTATTTAAAAATAAGCTTAACTAAACATAACTTTTTTTGAGAGCTTTCCTTTTGCTATGTAAAACTAGGGTAACCAGACGTTCCTATTTTTCGGGATTTGTCCCTACTTTTGGTTCAACACTCTGTATTTTGGAAATTTTTGAAATATATTTTATTTTTAAGTTGTGATGTACAAATTTTTAGTTTTACCGATCTGGTCACCCTATGTAAAACTAGTTTCAACACTTTCATCATCCCACTTCAGTTGCTGTCGTATTAATTTGAAGCTAATGAAGAAGAGACGAAGACTGTTATTAGATTATAAGAACAGATTGTTTGAAAACAGGATAAGTGATTTTTAATTTAGCTTATTTATATGATACTTGTTATGTTTAGATTCAACTGAATAGGAAATGCATGGATTATGTTGTTTTAAAAATATGTTTAGAAAGCATGGCAATAAAAGTTTGAAAACAATATAGATTAAACCCACGAAAAGTTATTTATAGACTGTCTGTATCAATATCTAGAATCTAGTATCAAATCGATTCGACATAGTTTACAATTTTTGTAGTTTCCTTCATCTAAAATTAGCAATGTCGAATTAAAGCGAGTTTGGTGCAAGCCATGCGGTATGAATACCCGAAGATGTTCCATTGTAATTGAATAAATACAATACAGACGCATTTATTATATAAGAATGTACGTGTGTATTGAATAATAACACAATTATAAAAAAAATAATTAAAGAAAAATGAGAATAATTAAAACAATTTACTGTAGCAGTTTCAGCTAGTGTTCAATGCTGAGTATTATTCAAATTATGTAAATTTCATAAAGTACAGTTGTAGCTCAATTTGGTGATGATTATCTGCAGCAGCGGATTCATAAGCCGCAGTAACAGATAATTGCACAAGATATGTTGTGTATAGAGCTTTTGACAAGTTTGTTATTGTGTTGAGAATTTTCATGGGAAGTTTATCGTCTTGCATTTTGGTTATTTGTGTTTAAGATTTTTGTTGAGAACCGCATCATCAAATTTTAATTGGTTTTCTAAAAGTATCTTCTTTATGAATGTTTATTTACATATCTAGTGCAATATTTTTAAAAGCATTTACACCTAATCGCTTCAGTTGTTCCTTACGTTTTGCTCCTAAAATAAAACAGTAAACGAATCATTATACCTTAATATTATGTTTACCATGTTAAAGTGGTGTATATTATTATTTATAACACTGATTGGATAAATAATGAAAGAGACCTTCGGTAGGTAGGTATATTTGTATGTGTATAAACTACCCGGTGCCAACATATGTTAAAACTAATTTATTACAATTGCTTTCAACTTGTACATGCATCTTGCACCTTCTTCATAAATCTTACAGTTACTTCCCTTATCTACAATGACTGGTTATTAAAAGGAATTAAATGAAAAGTTTTACAGGAACATTAAATGTTTAGGAAAATTCGATTGGGATAATGTAACATAAAAGGAGATTGATATTCGCAATAAAAATATGTTTATGTTTGCTGATTTATGGGGATGTTAAATTGTGCATAAAATATTTAATATTTTAACCTTAGACTATTTTTACATTATTCATTCGCCATAAATTACCAGTTATGGATTTAAAGATGGATTTTGGTTTACCGTCTCTCACTTTTATTGCGCCTAACGTGCCGGTCAGTAAAATTTTTATAGCAGATTGCCAATTTTAAAGCAGCAATAATGTTTATGCAACTACAACCTAGACCTACAAAAATTTGTATGTTAGTGTTATTCAATAAACTCTGGACTTTTGGAATTTTTAGTGAAAAGAGTTTTGTGTTTTTGCTGCTTATCTTGTACACAAATCACAATAGGTGAACGAACAAATTTTATTTTACATTATTGAACTAAGAACAATTATCTTTTTGTCAGTAAGTTAATAGTTGTGTACTTTAACAATTTTTAATTTTAACGTACACCAAATATAAATGATGTAATGATGTTAGTTAAACAAAAGCGTTTTGTCTTGTGTGTTATATGTACAGGGTGGCCTATTTTCGATGCCCGTACACGGTATCTCGGTAATTATCAGCGATATAAAAAAACTAAGTACCTACGTAGTCTCTATTTATTTTTTCGAGACAAATTCATCTTTTTTAATTTTCGACATACCCAAAACCCGGCTTTTGCCAATTTTCAAAAATGTTAAATATCTCGCAGTAGAAGAAATGAGAGCACTAGCAAAAGACATAAGGGCATGGAGGAAATAGATTCAGGACATGAAACCTCCTTTCGACGCCTGAAAAGGCAAAAGGAGTTTGAGAAGAAGAAGTATGATACAATAATTTCCAACATACTTATTCGATCAAGTAGTTTTTATATCTTTTTAATACATACACTCCTACCAGTAAGTATATAAAAACCAATACAGGTTTTATATTTTTTATAAAAATTATACTTCAATTATTGCAATTCGACATTTTAATTAAGTTCGTCTGCTTATAATTAGTTTTATTGACAGGAGGTACATTTAAATCGTCTACAACTTGGACTTGGTGCGCAGTTCCCATACTATTACAACACATATCAATCCTTAAGTAATTACATATAAATTAGGTGACGTGTTTAAGAATGTGCGGAAATACCATCACAAATAGTTTGATGTTTATTGCCAGTTAATTTAAACGCTGAGTATTTTAAAACCGCGTACTGCCTTCGAACACAGTGGCACATTCGTAACATGATACCTTATTGCTAACAAGTTTACCTTTCCCATATGTTATATCTATAAACAAGATTATATATTTTTTATATTCTTAATCCTTAAACTTGTTTTTATAAAGAAATATTCATTCAACCCAGAATTGGGTTTTATTTTAATTTCAGCTTTTTTGGTGTGCTTCGTTTGTGGGTTTTTGCTGGAACAAAAAGTGTCCTTTAGATATTATCTACGTTATCTTTCGGTTTACTTTTAGACGGTTGTCCGTCCTTGATGGCATAGTGTTCAGTGTGTTTTGTTGTTAGATCTTCTTTCGAGCTGAAAACGTTGAGATTATTTGGGAAAAAGAATTTTCTGCAAATTTTTTTGTTTAAGATACAAGAAAAACTATGGATATACAGGTATATCTGATCAAAATTTAGCAGCGTTTTACCACAAAATAGAAGACATTCTTTGGAAATCCTTTTATCTAAAGTTATATACCACATTAATCATGTTTTTTTTTAATAAGTAATGCTATAGGTACCTAATAGTATATTACATAACAAGAGTTGTAAGAAGCATATTACGCACGAGTGGAAAAGTTACCCACGAAGCCGCGTAGCGGCGAGTGCCTAATTGCTTTTCAACTCGTGTTATGTAGCTTACTTTTTCTACGATCACATAATACCTACGATTTTAACGGATTTTTGGCTAATATACACATGTAATCACGTTGTCTTGTCAATCTTGACGTAAGCCTACTTTGACATTTCTAGACAAGTGTGCGTTTTGCTTACCGTGCGTTATAACTCACTTACTAGGCATTCAGGAAGTGTTTGACGTCCACTTTGATAATTTCTTTAAAAAACTGTGCTTTTTGCTTACCGTGCGTAAGGATCCACTATACATGCAGGCTGTACTGTTAAAGTACTTTACATTAGTGGTCGTAGAAAAAATCACTTTACACAAACAAATTAGCGAATCTAAAATTGTTTGAGCTTTTATCAATCAAATTTTCACTGTCTAGTGAAATCATTTGCTATTTACATGAAATTTTGATTTTATTTGAGTCCAGTAACTAGGGTGCACTACCAAAGCAAAACAAGCATGGTGTTTGAACAGATCATATCACGCGATAAGGTAAGTTCTCATATTTTTACTAATAAATATTTGAAGAACGTGTGGGCTTCCATCTGTATTAAAAATAATGGTGCCAATTTGGATCAATAACTTACTTAAAATACTGTTCAAAATCTTAGAATATAGTACGACAAGAATTTAAGTTGGCAGTAGGAAATAAAATATGGTATCAAACCGTGTTTGCCTTACATTCTATTATTACTTTCAAAATAAAAGTGATACACTAACCTCAGCCTTTAATTGTCCCAGAAAGTAATTTAATAAATCAAGATAACTTTTATTTTTAATTCTAAGTTTTTGAAAAAAGTAAAACTATCCTCTATTCAGTTTTAATTTCAGTTCAGAGTTCATTATTAGCATCTTTCTTAGAGTTTTGAAACGAATTAAAACGTAATCGACGCCAAACAAGTACATTCATTCTAAATAATTACATATTGATAGCTGAGGGATATTGCATAATTATTTAAATTACATTGAGTTAAATAATTTAATACCAATTATTTCTTACGAAGGCAAGCAATAACAACGTTTACAAATGCTTTCCTCGTAAAGTTAATTTACTATAAAACTATGAATATAGTAAAATTACTTTGTGTTTTCCATGTATTCTATGATCTAATTATTAACCGTATTACGTACATTGTTAAATGATTTGATGTATGCTGATATACAATAAACATGTAAATATCAGTATGAAAAACTAGCTACAATTGTTTATTGGTATTGAGGAATATGTAAACGGAATCTAGCGCGCTCTTTTTGTAGTTATGTTTGAAATAGTTGTTGTTAAGTTTTCCTGCTAACAAAACTAATTTATTTAATTTTATTATCGTACAATTTTGGCCGACGTTATGAAGCATCTGTTGCCAAAGTTTTGGTAAATATATCATCGCTTCATTATTATTCAATAAATTAATATTTTATTCCAAAATACACATTAGCAAAATGTAAAAAAAATTCTTTGGTACAAACAAAATGATAAGTGAACATTACCAATATTCAAAAATGTGAAACAAAAAGACACAACAAATTGGAAAATTATTCAGACAAGTTTTGTATGTTCTCATCTACAAAGAAAACCACCAACTATGTGCTAAGAGTGAACATTTGCAAGTGAAAACATTGATTGGGGTTGGTTGTAACACTGTTATTTTTGACGCCAAGTGTACACAAAACAAATTGGAGGGAATCCACAATGGACCACGATTCCAACGTCAAATTGTATAGCATCCACCAATACCAACAAATATTGGAACATAATAGTCTAAGTACTTTTTTGTTTCTCTTTTAAAGATTGCCTTAAAGTCACTCGACCAGTGACACAACGCATTAACTTTTGAGCGGATAATAGTGACTCTGGCTGGCAAAAACTTAATCTCTATGACAGATGAAAACTAGCAATGTAGATAGGAAGGTGGATGTAAATGAACATTGCACAAGCGCTTATGGCGAAATATAACAAAAATTAAAAAAACTATAGGCACTGTTACTTGTTACAACCTACCCGTGTTACTTTCATCCCCGGTCATCCCTACTAAGACATTTAAGTTTAAATTTTGCCTCAAAGAACCACCTCGCAATGTTTTGTTGTACTGTCGGAGTCGGTACATTTTTTTCTACGACTCCAGAAATTTCTTCTAAACTCCGACTCCTACCTACAGCCCTGAAACAAACCTAATGTTGCTAAAATATGATTGATATTCAACCAGACGAATCGAATAAGTATAACTTTTGCTTGTCCATTGAATGCCAAATTGCATACAAAAAACGTGTGTTTGCTCGTGATGAACGTCAAATACAATTTAATATACAGGGTAATCGATTTATTCAAACAACTTAGAGGTAATATATTGGGACATTGATATTAATGATGAAATAACGTATTTTCATCATATTGTTTTACTAATGTGACGCGTGACGTAAAGGCTATTACCGATTCCTTCCTGACTGGGCGCACGACATGTAAGATCCGTTAATCGGTGGCTCCATCGCGCATTACCGCTAATGCAGCCTTTGCGTGAACATTCCTCCCCTTCACGCTATTAATTAATTTGGTTACGTGTGTAGTTGTAAATTATGTTTTAAATATTTGTTCTTTTATTTAGTTTTAGCCGTAAGTTTGCATACAAGTTTAATCACAAGACTTGGAGGGCGATAGCAAACATTTATTGGTTATTCGCCTTCATTACCTATGGGGATGTTAACAGATAATAATCTGTGATGTGATAGTGTCGTCGTTGATATTGTGTGGTAGGGAAAATATAAATGATTATCTCCCCGGTGTACTGTAAACTTAATTGTAAAAAGATCGATCTGGCTATGCATACAATATTTAAATCGTTAATACGTTTACAGCACATCTTTGAATAAACAACAGGACGGCGGTAACTCTTTCCGCCAAAAATTGCTGTATTTCATTAGAGCATAATAATTATTCTTATTGCATTTTATGATACAGTGTAATAAAAGTATAAACATTTTCCTTAAATTTGTTTACAAAATACGAGACTCGAAAATGAAAAAAAATATTTGTAATGTGGTTAGTTTGCAGACACTTGTTCCCATAACTCAATAACATTTTTCATATTGTGAAAGAAAACTTAATAGGAAATCACTTTCAACGTTTTTAAAGTTTTATTTGTTGACAATAAGTCGTGCGCGTTGTTTGCTGTATTTTTTTACGCTATTTCACGATTCCATGTATTTCTTTCGAAATCTGCTAGTTTCATAGCATCGTTGTGTACTTTTTGGTACCTAATTATTAGTGTAACTTATGAAATTAATTTTAGCATAAAAGGCACCAGAGATTAAATACCACCTCAAATATGTCCTTTGTTTTAAAAATAGCCCCATGTTAGAAAATCTGGAAAAAAAGTGCATTCAGTGGTACACAAATGTCGAAATATTGATGTATGTGTATACTAAAATGGCGTTTTTAAACTTTTTTAAATCAAATGATATTAATATGATTTAGAATTTAAATCGAATGATATATGGAAACATTATTATACTTCTTTTAATTTTTTTTTCGACGTAATGTCAAGTATCTTTAGGAAATAAAAGCAAATATTTTGCAATAGTAAGAAAGATATTTTACATTTAAAAGCTGATCATAATAAACTACTTCATTAAACTTTTTAAATCAACAAATGTTTGTTACTTATTCTTATTTAGTACCCGTAATACTCGTAGTTCTTTATGGTCTACTCATACCTAATAGATTTTGACATGATCGAAAAAAAAAGTATTTAATTGGTAACATGACTAGAAAAATAAGAAAAATCACTCTGATTTCTATTTTAAGCCGCTCTATTGCCATTTGAAAAAAAAAGTTTGATAACGACTTATTAATATACAAACATCTAAATTTCGCCAATTAAATGGGCTATTTTATTTAGTATCATAGCATATTGTTGGGTTTGTTGATGTTATTTTTTAACAAAAATGAGATATTGATAGTGACATTTCTGTTTGGTATAATATAAATTATGTGCTAGTGTTTCTTTTGATTTATTCCTCATAACACAAGCAAAATTAATTGTGTAAATGTGAATGGTTTAATTTGTTCATTAACGAAATTTTTTATTACGATGTTGGACAACTTTTATATTATCTATTAGACTCTTTGCTTTTGCTATTCTTAATGATACTTATTATACTTTGGCTGTTGTTAGTGACTGAATTGTAATGTGAAATTCTTTTTTTCTGTGATTGTTTTTTGTGAAGATACTTAAATCGAGTGCAGGTTTCTAGAACTTTTAGGATCTTAACTTACATTCTGCATTGACTAAAATTTAAAAAAATGGAAATTGCTATTCAATTTAAATTTCCTCTGGGAAGGTGATATTTTTGAGAATACAGGACCACGTAGGATTTTTCATAACTTTGATGTTAAATTTATCCTTTGAATACAGTGGATAATCCCAGCTTCGAGCAAATAAATAAAATCAGTAAAGATTAACACTTTTATTTATAAAGAAAACTTCTGATACATGTTCACGAATCAACGACTGACAGTTGACTTAATCTTATCCTTAACAACAGTGTCAAGAAAAAACTTGAACTAAACTAAACGTATCTGATTCCGCTCAACATTTGACAACAAAGAATTATCGAACCTATCGAACTAACTGTTTTACTATTTGCATTAAATTAAAATATTTTTAATGGTTTCCAGTTTCCACCTAAAATTAAGACTCACAACATGAAAAACATGAACAAGTTTTTGTACTAAAATGATAGTAGGTACCTATAGGAGAGAGTATATATTTAACAATACGTTAGTTTATTGAAGCACTAAAATGACAATGCCTTTTTTGTGTATTTGCTTGCATAAAATAAGTTGCAAGCACAAATGTGATGAATCTTTATAACCAACTGCTAATGAAAAATGTGAGAGGAAACTGATAATTTTTCATTTGGCATAAAACGCTATTAAGCGAAATACATTACCATTTTATTTCAAAACAAGAAGCCAGTTTAGCACGAGTTACATAAATCATATCCAGTTTTCCAGCAGCGTAAATGACAAATTTACTTGACCATATCACCGGTGTCCGCTCAGTGTCGCATTACCAGTAACTGGAGCCGTTCTTGGAGGTTAGGATTACGCGCCCGCATGTGGGCCTTAACCGTGCGTCGTAACATCGTTTGATATATTTCCATAATATTGCATTTGAAAGAAAAAAGGAAGCTCCGCGTTAATACGTATCTAATTATAAAGCCATTGGCAGTGAAATCGACGCACAGAATCGAGTTGTAAAATACTTCACATATTGTTTTAATTCATTGATTTGAGCAGTCATGAAATGTAGTGAATTTTTACTCAGGGTCACCCACATCACACGTCAAGTTCATTCTGCGTGTTTCCTATATGAATATATTGGTCGAGCGCTAACCAGAGGCGGACTGAGTGCAATTAAAGTTACCACCTGGCACCAAATCTTAAAACAGAATTTTTTCGCACACTTACCAAACCTAGTGGCCATTTTTTAAAACCACACCTCTCACAACAATTTTCCCTCTTCAAGGGCATACGCGCCAATAATTGCTAAGTGTTCTTATTCATTTCTGCATTTTGTTCCAATCCTTACACGCTCAGAGACATGAATATCTCACGATTCTTGGTCTCCAGCGATCGTGAACTAACATTGCTAGTTCGTTTGCAACTTCCAGATTGAGGTACACACCACTGTATATCATGATATTGTCTTCTATTTTCTTTGTTCCTCCAACTTTGTATTAGTCTTCGTTTCGACAGCAAAGTCGATCAAATTATGTACCAAAATAGATCGAATAAAAAGTCTAGAACTGATGAAAGAGCTACAGATGTACGATCTGGGAGGGAAAATAAAATAATACCTAGAGAAATATAAAGAACACATAACAACGATTGCCAAAGATGATAAAACCAGTTTAAGCCTAAAGGAAGAAATGAAGCAGAAAACACCATAAAGAGATGGGAACTTGGGAACGACTGATGTCTTGAGAAAGGGAACAGGAACTTTGCCTAACTCTTGAAGTGAATAACAGAAAGAAGAAAAGGAAAAAGAGAAGAAGGAGAAGATGGAGAATATGGAGAAGAAGGAGAAGAAGATGGAGAAGGAGAACGAAAAAGAGGACGAGGAGGAGAAGGAGAACGAGAGGGAGAAAGAATATTTCTACCTCCCATGAACAAATGTTCGTGCTTATCCAAGCATATTTATCTTGTTGACATGTAAACAATTTTTAAACAGTCCGGCCCTGACTATAACTACCGTAGTTAATCATTGACACATTAAATTTAAATTTAAAAACCCATGATCATGTAGTATAACGTACATGGAATTATATTTCACATAACACGTCTACATTTAAAAAGTACATATTTTAGGAACAATGTTTTCTTTTTAAAACCTTGTTTGGCCAATTTTTCAAAATTTATTTGTTATGTATTCGTAGTTTACTGAACATTAAAATGATAAATGCTTGAGTTTTGTAAGTAATTTAAGTACTGTTAACAAATTTAATTAAACATCACTTATTTTGTTTACGAATGAATAAGAAATACTGACGAAAAGATGGGTATTGAAATTGATCTGGCATTTTCTACAAGACAAAGAGTGGTTTTATTTATATTTTTGGTTTTAATATTGAAGTAATTACTAAGTAGTTAACTCTTTATTTTTCATTAATTTATTGATGTTGAGTAAAGTGGTTTTCGCATATTTTTAAAATAGTATTATTATTATTATTATTATTTTTGCGGAGGTGGTCCCCTTTCAAGTTTCTGTACTGCGACTTATTGGTCTATTGTACCCTTAAGGAAGTCCTGTGTTTTTGAAAAACTCCAGGATTTTCTTTAAAGGTGTTTTTCTTAACTCTTCTTGGTTGGCTTTTTCCATCCCTAGAAGTCTACGCCGATGGCATTGGTATATTACGTGGAGGAGTTTCTTTTTCTTCACCACTTCCTCTACATATATCGGTATCTGAGAGCCCTATTATATAGAAGTTTTTGTTTAGCCCACAGTGTCCTGTGACGAGTCCTGTGGTTGCTCTGATGTCTACTCTGCTCATCCCAAGCATCTCTTCTGTCTTTTCTTTAGAGACCATTCACAGGATAGCTTTAGAATGGGCTTGTCCTGCAACTTTTTTCCAATGAGCATTATGCCCTTGTGTTAATATGTCATGGAGACTCAGAAAGGTGTCTCGCTGCCAATTTTGACGAGGCGATCTACCTTATCGTCCCCTGGTAGGTACATTAGTGTGCCCGGGGCACCATACCTGTCTAACATTATTCCTGCTTCCTGGCACGTTGTGCATGAATGCAGTTCAGAACAAGTCCTGAGTTTACTTCTGACGAGCCAAGAGCTTTTAAGGCTGCTTGACTGTCGGAGACTATAAAGATTCTTTTATTATTAAATAGTACTCTATTAAATAGTAAATATTGCAGTATAGATTCAAAGCTAGAGTTAAATGCTTTTCTGTATTAAAGTGAGTTGTTAATTTGACTCTTAATTTAACCATAATTAAAGCACAAATTATTTTCATAAAACATAGATTAACTAGACTTTTTCTTGCTATTTAAGTGGTAACTTGTAGATCACATGACAACAACGATTTTGCTTATAGAATATGGATTGACGTTGGAAATTTCATCAAAAATAAGCTGTTTTTTTCTTTCTACTTCTTTGAAGATTGAGCGCATCTTTTAGGTATTACATTTTAAAATCTCCAAATTTTTTCGTATTGCCATAAAAAATAATATGCCTGAAAAGACAATAAGGTTAATGAAAACTACAAATATTAAAAAAAAATCTTACCATGTTGAATGGGACACCAAACCTAGCCCAACAGAAATAGATATCTGCACAATGATGAAAATCGATTACAAATTCAAAATTTGGCACTAGAGCAGAGGTTTTTGAGCCAAAAACTATTAATTAGTCTTAAAATGATTTTGTTTTACTAAAGAATTAAAAGGAAAGGCAAAATAAAAGAAACTAAACAATTGGTTAAGGTCTTATACTAAAATAAATTAGAAAGTGTACATGTTGATTATAGTTTTTGCAACTGTATTTTTAATCAACAGCCTCTCGAAATTCTATATGCTAAAAACGAATCTAGATTCTAAAAAAAAAACGATTTTGCTATAGCTAAAAGTAAGCCAGTGATCTCTTCAGCCCATTTTTACAAAAAGAAGCAACAGATAAATGGTATTAGGTAGTAATTAGACACTTTATTGCAAAATTATAAATACACTTATCAAGTTAATTATAATTTCGAGTTTTAGCGTAAAAATTACTGTATTCATATTGTTACGTCTGCTCGGTTCAACCAAATAAAACAATTATTTTATTCAGCACAAAAATGTCAACAACCTTTTTATTTTATCATCATAATACATTCTGTTATTATTTTCATTGCCACCTTCATCCCAATATTTATTTACACCCCACACCCTTGATCGTCACATTGCCATCCTGACCTCATCATATCTGTCCTCAGATATTCTCAACAAAAATACCAACTTACACAGTCCTCTGAGATCCGATAAAACTTCGCCAACCATATCATTCACCCGATCCCACTCCTGACACTATCGCGCACTTTAACACGTCTACAGTTTAAATTGTCACTGTCATTTGTCAACCGTAATACACGATTTCTCGGCCTTGACAGTAGTTTTGATGACTCAATTTTAAGTCCATGAACGAGTGCACTTTCGACGTTCGCATGCGAGGCCATCCTCACGAAGTGTTGTACTTCAGCGTCCCTGATTCCATCAACAAAATATTCAAGCATGAAATGTTCCAAAAACTTTTCATCCATGTTCTGATATGCCATTCGCACTAACTTTTCAATTTCTGTTTTAAATTGTTGCAAATTTTCATCATATTTTTGAGTCCTCGTTTTCAACTGCTGCTTGTATAGATCAGTTAAATGTTCATTCCCAAATCTTACTTCTAATTCCTTCTCTAGTAGCTCAAAATCATTCCTTTTATGCACGGGAATGTTATTGAGCAATTGCAACGCTTCTCCATGCAAATTAAGTATTAAAATATCTGCCATTTCTTCTTGGCGTATCTTATTAACTTTTACCATGCTCATAAACTGTAGTTTATACAACCTCCATGGCACCTTTCCATCATAATACGGGATCTTAAAACCTCTTGCCTTTGATTTGTCACCCTTTTCTAAATTTATGGTTGTTCTCTCGATACTTTCAGTACTGATATTTTCACGGACTTCATTTATAGAATCTTTCGCTTTTAACTCTAGTACTTGCTGTTGCAAATTGTCAATTCTTCCCACAGTTTTACCTATATCTCCCTGTATAGCACTTATCCTTTCTTCAATCTCCTTATTATTTCTGTTCATAATTTCCTTCATCTCTTCCCTATTGACATTTAATATTTCCTTCAGCTCTTCTTGTCTCTTCTTTTCCAATAGCGCTTGTTGTTCTTCTCGCTTCTTTTCCATTTGCATAATTACATCTATTATATTTTGTTGCTCCATTTCTGCAGACCTAGTCTTCACCATTAATTACTTAATTACTGATTCTTCCCTCAGGATTCTTCCTTTTAATCCAATAATTATCTCAGGATTCTTCCTTTGAATCCAATAACTACCTCAGGATTCTTCCTTTTAATCCAATAACTACCTCAGGATTCTTCCTTTTAATCCAATAACTACCTCAGGATTCTTCCTTTTAATCCAATAATTACCTCAGGATTATTCCTTTTAATCCAATAATTATCTCAGGATTCTTCCTTTGAATCCAATAATTACCTCAGGATTATTCCTTTTAATCCAATAATTCTCTCAGGATTCTTCCTTTGAATCCAATAATTACCTCAGGATTATTCCTTTTAATCCAATAATTATCTCAGGATTCTTCCTTTGAATCCAATAATTACCTCAGGATTATTCCTTTGAATCCAATAATTATCTCAGGATTCTTCCTTTGAATCCAATAATTACCTCAGGATTATTCCTTTTAATCCATCCCGGACGAGCCCCCAAATGTTACGTCTGCTCGGTTCAACCAAATAAAACAATTATTTTATTCAGCACAAAAATGTCAACAACCTTTTTATTTTATCATCATAATACATTCTGTTATTATTTTCATTGCCACCTTCATCCCAATATTTATTTACACCCCACACCCTTGATCGTCACAATATCAACCCCCAAGTTCATTTTCAGATCCCTTCTCTAAAACAAAAAATAGAACTACTCCCAGAACGTGGAATTTTCTCATCAGGTGTAACCGATCCACAAGTTAAATTTTTTTAGGTAGGTAAGTGAAATTACATACGTGATAACAATCAGATTGGAGCGGTAGAGATTCTCATGTAGCGGAATGCCAGGCCTGGCTTCCGGTTCCGGACAGGTGACCGCAGCGCCGCGGCCAGCCAGGGAACTACGCTTGCTTAGTGGAGCGTAGAGCCACCCACGCCTGCTGTGATTGCACGATATTTGCTCGAAATCTGCAACGCACCAGCGCCGGACCTCATACCACATGAAAAAGTTCTTTTTATGCTACCTTAAACGAATTACCATTAATCGATTTAATCTGTGTCTTGTTTTTGCACTTTTTAACGTAGGACCACTTTACTGTTTTTAATAATGATGCTGATGGAGCGAGCTCTCAATACCATAAAATAGCTATTTTCAAATGTTTCCTTTTTTATAAATACCAGGTGCTTGTTTGCTTGCGTCCTGTTTTATTAGGGTGACCAAATCAGTACAACTAAAAATCAGAACATGAAGACTAAAAAAATAAATGATTTTTTCGATTACACCGATTTTCATAAATTTCCAAAATACAGAGTGTTCCAAAAGTGACTATCTACTTTGGTGGATTTTATTAATTTTAGTACAATGATATGTTCATTATTAATTATTATACAAATGTATGTATTTAAGAAATTGGGTAAGAAAAATTAATTGTTTTATATGCATACATTTGTATAATAATGAACAAACCATTGTGCCAGAATATAAATTTTTTAAAGACACTTAAATTAACCAAACAGATTATCACTTTTGGGACACCCATCACAATGTCATCAAAAATATATCTTATCTTTGTTATTTATAAGAAACATTCTTCTCATATTATTTTATCACACATACTTTACATACTTTGGAAGATTTCTTTTAAGTATAGACAAGAAAATATAGTTTTCGAAGGACTTTTAAGAAATATCAACATTTTTCATGAAATGTCTGTAAACGATAACTAAACATTATAGTATTTGAAAATCGGGCCCAATAGTCCCGAAGATACTTCTTGGGGACATCGAGACATTGAACCAAAAATTGGGACAAATCCCAAAAATCGGGACGTTTGGTCACCCTATATTTTATGGAAACATATGTGGCTATTGAAAACATATTTGTTTTAGTTGTAAATAAAATATTTAAGTGGTAACACACATAAATGTTTACACCATAATAAATATATCTGGTTTCAACAAACTTTGTAGCTCTTACCGTTTACTAGATCCTAATAGTGGCCCTTCTCTGTAGACTACCCTGTATATACATTTGAAAAGCCTGCTTCGATGGCGGTTTATTATTGTGGTAGAATCAGATTAAATTATTAAATTAGCTACGTTTAAAAAAATTGGATGCGATAGACTGGATAAGTTAATTGAGCGATGAAGTAATGTTTTTATAGAATTTTATCTTATTTCAGAATATTATTTGAATTACTTTTAACTCTGCAGAGAAGTTAGTGGGCAAATAACGTATAAAAATATTTTTTCTACTATTACTAATGTAAATCACTCTTACCGTACAGCCTGCATGCATAGAAAGTGGGTCCTTACGTACGGTACGCAAAACGCACACTTGTCTAGAAATGTCCAAGTAAGCTTACGTCAAAATTGACAAGTCAACGTAATTACTTATGTATATTAGCCAAAAAGCCAATGAAATCGTAGGTATTATGTGATCGTAGAAAAAGTAAGCTACATAACACGAGTTGTAAAGCAATTACGCACCCGTGGAAATACGAACTCGACACTATGCGTTACTTAATATGCTTCTTACAACTCTTGTTATGTAATATATTATTTTGTGGTATTTTGTGCCTTAGATAAGAAGCAAAGATTTACTGTAGTTCTTAATAATATGATTAAGAGCCACCGAAATCACAACGTATATAATTTATTAAAAGAGGGTTCTAAAAAGTTGCATAAAAAGCCTTACACGGTCAATTTGATTGCTTTGTAAATACTTTTATAGGTTGCACAATTCGTTAACAACAACTAAACTATACCAGCGATACCTGTTCTGCAACTTTAGTTCGATATGTAGTCAACAAAGTCTGGTGGGGAAGATAATTTTGATAAATGGGAAACTGGCGGAATATTTATACATAGCTAAATTTTTTTGGTTTTCTAATACCAAAATAATACACATGTGAAAATGTAACGATAAACCTTAATTATATGTAGTACATAATCAAGTAACATGAAACAAATACTAGGTCAGAGTGCAAAAGGACACAGAAGTACCGCAAATAATTGTAGAGCAGTGTACACGGTGGGTAGGAGGAGGGTCAGCAAAGGGCTGATGTGATTTTACCGTGGGAAAACGCCATCAAATGCATGCATGCACCTGTCCATATCTGTGCAGGAAATGTGTATAAGCTCCAGATTTCACTTTTGTGTGAAACGATGGAATTGTTTTACACGGAATTACCTGGTTCGTTTTGAAAAACGGACGTATAATTACATTCGCTATCGTGTATAGAGATTTGTGGTTTACCGGACCCTCCTTTGGGGCCTATTGACGCGCGATGCATGTGTGTGCGTGTTGTGAGATTGTGAGGTGATGCATGAAATTTAAAAACTTGTCAGTAATTTAATAATTTGTGCGTTGCCGGCCTGATTTCGACTTCCGCTATTTGTGCGTAAATTAACAACGGGTAGTTGGCCCTTCAAAGGACGCAACGCTCAGCTCAGGTCGTTGTTAAAATTAATTCGTGATTATGTAAAGTTAACAAACCGGGTTCACAATGCAGTTTAACGCTTTAAGGCCACTTTTACAACCAAGTGGTTGCGGAATATTTAATTACACGCTAGAAATAATTTATAAATACAGTAATTTGTTTAGGTTTATTAGGTAGAGGTTACTATCGCAGCACAATAATTTTTTTTTAAAATAAAATATAAACTTCCATCACCTTTTACCTTGATATTTCAAACGCTATTGCAACCTATAGTACATACATCTACTCTATTAGTAAATGGTAACATGATTTTACCTATAATTGTTACTTTAAAATTATTCTATGTAAAGACATAACTTACTCTAAAAATTATATTTAAAAATGTGAACTTTTATGAATATAAATACGTCTTATTATTATTTATTTCCGCGGAGGGGGGCCTCTTTCTGGTTCCTGTGCTGCGAACTATTGGTCTATTGTGCTCTCTGGTGATAGCCCCTTAAAGAAGTCCTGTGTTTTTGAAAAATGCCAGGATTTTCTTTAAGGGTGTTTTTCTTAACTCTTCTTGGTTGGCTTTTTTCACCCCCAGAAGTCTGAATCCTTCACACTGGCATATTACGTGATGAGGAGTTTCTTCTTTTTCACCACATCCTCTGCTTGTATCGGTCTCTGAGAGCCCTAATATGTAGAAGTGTTTTTTTAGTCCACAGTCACTTGTGAGGAGTCCTGTGGCTGCTGTGATTTCTACTCTGCTCATCCTGAGCATTGCTTCGGTCTTTTCTTTGGAGACCTTTGACAGGATAGTCTTAGAATTTGTCCTGCAACTTTTTTGCAATGAGCATTTTGCCACTGTATTAATATGTCATTAAGACACCGCTTGGCTGTTCCATAGAATGTACCAACTCTGCGGGTTCTGGTCCAAAGAAAGGTGTCTCGCTGCCAATTTTGGCTAGACGATCTGCCTTCTCGTTCCGTGGTATGTTAGTGTGCCCTGGACACATACCAGTTTAACATTATTCCTGCTTCCTAGCACGTTAAGTGCCCGGATGCAGTTCAATTTAATTAACAGGCTTATTTCTATGACCAAAAGGATATTTTTGATCCTCTTATGTCCCTCCTAAGAGGTTTTTATTATACTATAGGTACCTATACGTAAAGGTCAGTATAAAAATTCAATTTTGGGAAACATTTTTTGAGATTTACTTCGTAATGACGAAAAGCCGGACATACAGATCCCGCTTGGGTGTAAAGTAGGACGCTTGGGTGTAAAGTAGGGCGCCGTTTTCATATTTGAAAAAGAGGACTGTACTCCCTAAAGCCGGCCTTGTGACAACTCTACGTGGTACCCAATTGTTTAAAGCGGAACCGATTTGATATGCAACTTTTGTCATAACAATATTACCTCACTTTACCATTTTCCCGCTTTACGACTTGTTAGGAACGAATTAGTTCATAAATTGGGGTTTCCCCAGGGCCGTTTTTTCGCCTAGTGTACATAGTCCAATCAAAAACATTTATTACGTTTTACTTATAAACGGAAAACTTTAATGGAGAAATTCATGATTTTTTGAATGTCGGTTTTAAGAACAATATGAAAACTTTTGGAATTTAATATTGAAAAAAAATCATAAATACTAATCACATTTTTTTAACTCCGAATGTTGAAATTATGTTAAAAATTTACTCGACATAACCAATTAGTAATGCTATTGTATAAAGTAGTTTCTCGGTTTTAAAACGAATTAAAGATTATTTTTGTTGTACATTGTAACAAAAAAACTCAACTCTAACATTTTTATGTAATTTTTAAAATATTGATGCTGAAGATATTATCAATACATTTGCCGAGAAAAAATATAAAATATAATCTTTTTAAAATTAAAAGAATTAATAAATTACTATTTTGTATTTGATTATTTAATGTTTTGAGTTAGTACATGTTAATAGAATTTTTAAAATAATTACATAAAAAGGTAATCAACAAAATTCGACTTTTGCTAATGACTTCGTCTTACCTTATCCACAATATACCTATGTATACATTTTTTATTTTGTTAAAGATCTTCCTCTAAGCGCGCTTAAATTTATATTTGTCTAGTGTAGGGGGCCATAATGGGGCTAAAAAGACCCTGGTTTTACCAGTATCTTTGAAGGATTAGTACTGTATATATAAATACATATGAAAAATGGTACATCCAGGTTTTATTTGAAAAATTGGACCCACCACAGATTAAATTTAACTTATACAGGGTGTCCCAGATAACATTTCCAGCATGGGGATCTCGCTTATTATAAGAGATACAGGTTTGTTCCAATGAGATAAATTTTTCCTTAGGATGAGAGGAGCTACAATCAATTTTTAAAAGTACAAAGTTCGTCGTACTTTAGATGTTATAACAAAAAATATGAAAATGTCGAATTTCTTTTTTCTTACATAACTTTTTTGTCTTAATCGTTAGAGCAATATTATTTGTACTTTCTGAAGGTACTTTTTAATGGAGAATGTAACTGTCATTTTAGATTTTTTTTAACACCTACCATTTTCGAGATATTACCCCTAATTCTATTTTTTCTTATGGGCCGCAAAGTTGGTTATGGAATAGTTGAATGTGCTTTTTTTTTCTCGTTTAAATGAGATAATACTTGCTTTAACTATTTTTATAAACAAGTCACTAAATGAAAAAAATCCTATTTTACCCATCACTTATCAAGCTATCTATAAAAATAAAAACAAAAAACAACTAATTAAATGTCAAATGACAGTTACCATTTGTATGCGACATCATTTATTAGAATTTCATATTATTGTTGTGTAATTCGATAGTCTTTGTAGTAGTTATTATAATGATGGCTACATTTAAAAATAGCGAAAAATTTGACATGTTGAAATGCTACATTCTTTACTATAAAAACTGTGTGGAAGCTGAACGAATATGCTTAGAGCTATATCTTGAGAAAAGGCAACGAAGAGTGTGTAATTACAGAAATTTGGAAATAAATTTAAAAGAATATGGTTTCTTCGAAAAACCAACCAAAACTCCAACAAATCCATAAAGAATTACAAATATCTATTTTTCACAGTTTCTGTTGTAAAGAATTTAGCATTTCAACATTAATTTTTTTTTAATTAGTTGTAAATGTGCCCATAATTATATGAAAACAAAAACTATCGAATTACACAACAATACTATACATTCTAATAAATGATGTCGCATACAAATGGTAACTGTCATCTGACATTTAATTAGTTGTTTTTGTTTTTATTTTTATAGATAGCTTGATAAGTGATGGGTAAAATAGGATTTTTTTCATTTAGTGACTTGTTTATAAAAATAGGTATAGCAAGTAATATCTCATTTAAACGAGAAAAAAAAAGCACATTCAACTATTCCATAGCCAACTTCGCGGCCCATAAGAAAAAATAGAATTAGGGGTAATATCTCGAAAATGGTAGGTGTTAAAAAAAATCTAAAATGACAGTTAAATTCTCCATTAAAAAGTACCTTCAGAAAGTACAAATAAAATTGCTCTAACGATTAAGACAAAAAAGTTATGAAAGAAAAAAGAAATTCGACATTTTCATATTTTTTGCTATAACATCTGAAGCACGACGAATTTTGTACTTTTAAAAATTGATTATAGCTCCTCTCATACTAAGGAATAATTTATCTAATTTAAACAAACTTGTATCTCTTATAATAAGCGAGATCCCCATGCTGGAAATGTAATCTGGGACACCCTGTATACAGAGAGAAAAAAATCTCATCTTATACTTTGGTACGCTTCTTTCAGTTTTGTATCTCTTGTTTTCTCTAAGTAATGATAAACTATTAAAAACGCTTTTAAACGTACAATTACTGTTCACAAATACAAAGTTTAATGTTCAGATTATTACACTTTTTGGCAAATTATTAATGGTGCTAAAATACTTTAAAGAATGCATGAAATTTAATAGAGTGAGTATATTACACTCAGTTTTCTGTTATTTGCAAATTTACATATTTTTGTAGTCATAAATCATTATAGTTCCGCAATATAGTGTTAATTACGAATTTTATTTAACGTGTTTATGTATGAAAGGATTTTTTTAATTTTGTAAATTTAGCGTTACGATACTCCGAAGCGGAACAAATTATAACATCCGTATTCCGGAGTGACACGCTGTGATCATGAACAAATAAGGGCAAGGACGGTCGTATTTATTTACAATATTTTGTTAAAAAACATCGCATTAAGGTCTCGATCACAGTGTACGAGGAGACAATTAAATTTTGTAAATTATCCTAGTTGCTAATTGATAACTGTAAAGTGATCGTGTTTGATTATTGTTTTGCTCCAAGCAGAGAGACATTTCGTCATCAAATTATACTTTGAGTCACATACAAGTATGGACAGGACCAGCTTAAGCCCGACCCGACCCGAACATTAACATTTCTAAGAAAATTCGAATATAGAATTACACTCGTAGTTTGATAAATATTTTTTCCCGAGGCCTCGCAAAACCTCTGGTTCTGAAATAAGGCTCAAGTCAGTCGGTTTTTAACGCAACATATTTTCATAGTATTTTCAAACAATCGAGGATCACACGGAGTCGTTGAACAGTGGTAAGTACGAATTTGGCTGGAAGTGTAATTGATTCCGCTTTATTGGGACAAGACGTGACTAGAACACTTTGTCTCGTTTAGGTGAATGCTCTATTAGTACGAAGTTTTCCACGAAACTTAAATGGTATATAAAAGTAACACAAAATACTTGAGATATATCTACCAATTGTGATTTTGTCAGCTAGGTTAAGATTTTCTATTTTTATTAAGGAGCCAGGTCCTAAGAAATATACACGGAAATATTTAATTTACAAACATACGTAGTACGTAGTAGTTAAAGAACTGTTTAAACGTGCGCTTGTGTGTACTAGCGTTTTCTTTGTTGTATATAATTTTATAGGTACAATGGCTTGTTTAATGATTAATTATATCGTTAGCTACTGATTTAAACTCCTCACATATTTGCATTTTACGTCTTGCAGTTTCAAGAAGCATGACTTCGGCCAATAGACGGTTATTAGCTTACAAAATTAAAATCAAATTTGTATTACCGTTCTCCGTACCTAACTTAAGGACAAGATATTCGTTATCAAAGAAAAAAGTAAAGTCAGCTTGTCAAGGAATCTTATGTCGAGGAACAAAAGTGTGTGCATATTTTGGTATAAAACTTATTAATGGAAAGCTTTCAAACATGTAATTTTTAGCGTAAAACATTTTCTGAAATTAATTCTAAAATTCTGTGACTAAAGTTGATTTTTGAGTTTTGGTTATTGCTGCCTTATTTATGTATCCTTGATCTAGAACAGCGATTCTGAACCAGTTTCCATCAATGTACCCCTTTGCCTAATTTTGTGAAGCGTCATGAACCCCTTGTCAGTTGGTCCGTTTATGAAAAAACTTTGTGTATGCATAAAAACCACAATCTAAAAATATTTAGCGCGAAAATTGTTGGTTCTTGCTTTCTACCAATAAACTTTTCCGGGCATGGTATCTGACACTTACACCTATTGTATTTTATACGGGGTGTTGTCTTACGGTATTAATGTTAGCATTCATATATACAGTATATATTGTAAAGAGGTACCGACGCTTGGGCGTCTTTTGCTAAAATTGACAAAAACGTCTTCGACTATGTTAGCTTAACATGCCCTGGTAATTTTAGAACCATGACTTTAATATTTTTCTAGTTATTGTATCTTATATGGGGTGTTGTCTTACGTTATCAAAGTTATCAGCCATATATGCGGTATATATTGCAAAAGTGGTACCGACGCTTGGGTGTCTTTTGTTAAAATTGACAAAAACGGCTTTGACTATGTTAACTGAACATTCCCAGGTAATTTTAGAACCATAACTTAAATAATTTTCTAGTTATTGTATCTTAACGGGAGGTTGTTTTACGATATTAACGATATTATCCATATATGCGTTATATATTGTAAAAGTGGTACCGACGCTTGGGCGTCTTTTGTTAAAATTGGCAAAAACGGCTTTGACTATGTTAGCTGAACATGCCCAGGTAATTTTAGAACCATAACTTAAATAATTTGCTAGTTATTGTATCTTATACGGGGTGTTGTCTTACGTTATCAAAGTTAACAGCCATATATGCGGTACATATTGCAAAAGTGGTACCGACGCTTGGGCGTCTTTCGTTAAAATTGACAAAAACGGCTTTGACTATGTTAGCTGAACATGCCCAGGTAATTTTAGAACCATAACTTAAATAATTTTCTAGTTATTGTATCTTAACGGGAGGTTGTTTTATGGTATTAATGTTATTATCCATATATGCGTTATATATTCCAAAAGAGGTACCGACGCTTGGACGTCTTTTGCAAAAATTGACAAAAACGGCTTCGACTATGTTACCTAAACATGCCCAGATAATTTTAGAACCATAAGTTAAGTAATTTTCTAGTTATTGTATCATATACAGGGTGTTATAGAGGGTGCTTTCCACCAATAAATTTTTCCGGTCATTGTAAGCGACATGTACCCCCTGCAGACGTTTTACGTGCCCCTTGGGGGTACATGGACCCCTGGTTTAGAAACTTTGATCTAGAAGATCTTGAAGAGAGAACATTTCCGTAAACGAACAAAATTTTGCAGAAAAACAATAATTTGCAACAGCATTGCAATTTTTGAAACGGAATTGATGTAAATGGAAGTGAAATAGGTTAAAGTGCGAGCTGTCCCTACTATAATTTTTTGTGTGCGTGCAACGTGCACTTTTATTGTAATCAATAGATAATAAATCAATAAACACATCAGCCGTTTAAACGAAGTTGTGTAAGTTGTTTAGAGCATTAGCAGGTTGCGTGCCGCCGCTAATCATCGACAGGGCTACATCAACAGGAGCTTTTACCGTTACTGATGTCAACCTAATAACCCAACAAATTCTAAACCGCCCCCTACTTTAGCGAAAAATCATCAGAATTCATCTAGCGGGTAACCTCGATACGACAACCTACAAAAATTTCAATTAATAAAACAATTTATTGAATAAATTGCAACGTGGGAACATAGAGATCTTATTACAGATCGACCGTTCACTTAATTTCATCCCAAAATTCGTTTACAACCTAATCAGATCAAATGTTATTAAATATTAATATTACACCTTTTTTTGTTTGATATAAAACACTCAACGAGGTGCCCGGGCAGCATTTCTCGTAAAAATTATTTCCAATTACCATACTATCTCTCGATACCGTAACAAAAGTGTCAAGAATTTAACAAAAACAAAGTATTATTATAAAATCTGATGAAAAACGAGAGGAATTCCTGTTGTGATAGCATCTTTTGTTCTACACAAACAGCAACGTGTTCGCATTCATCTCCTTCTCGCTGTATGGGAACGTGATGAAACCGACAAGAACGGAATAAGTACGATAGCATAATTTTAATGCGTTACGTTGCTTCAGCAACAAATGCAGAGGTGACAGCTTGGAAATTAAACCGAACTTCACAGGTGATGCTGCGATATCTTCGATCCACAGTATCAGCAAGTCATACCGTCACTTGTTTAGTCTATTATACATTTTAAATCGGTTATATGCATGCCGCATTGTTGGAATTGATATTCTGCTCTAAAACTGCTCTGAGGTGATGGTAGACTTGAAGTCTGATCGATAAACAAGTGGTTCGGTAATGATCAAGGCATACTTGCTGAGTTGTACATTGAAAGGGAACGTTATGCCTAGCTAGATAAAAGTAACACATGTTGCAAATTACACTAACAGAATTTTTGCAAAGTTATATTAAAAACATTTAAAATTAGTCTCGTGTAAATAAATATACAGGGTGTGTAAAAATTGGCGGAAGCGCTACACGTGGCGATGTTCTTCGTAAAATTCTAAGTCGAAAATCTTAATACGAAAATGTTGTACCATGCTTGCTGTGTCTGCAAGAGGTCCTCAATTTAGTCCTTTAATAAGCGTTTTTATTTAATACTTGCAAATGAAAAAGCTGCAATTTGGAATAAAAATAAATTTCGAATAGTATTTTTTCCTAGATATTATGTTCTTCCTTTCAAAAATTGGTGTTGAAAATATGTAAATCACTGATTTCAATGAAAATAATACATATGGCAACATTGTCATTAGCTGTCATCTCTGGTTTTCTTGTAATTATTTCTAGTTTGTGTTTTACGATACCCAAAAGTTTGCAGCTATGTTTACGAACTGAACGCTTTCAGTTCAAACAAAAATTGTAAATACCTAAGTAAAAATTGCTGATAAAAAAATGTCCAAACGCAAATCGATGTATGCAATGTTTCCATTTTTTTTTCTTTAAATGGTTCCTGAGGCCATAGGAAGCATGGTACAACATTTTTGTATCAAGATTTTCGACTCAGAATTTTACGAAGAACATCTTCACGTGTAGCGCTTCCGCCAATTTTTACACACCCTGTATAGTAAACGTCTGTCATTTTTTTTTTCTTTTTTAAATTTAAATAATATTACCATCTAGTCTTGGAGTAATAAGTAACTTAGTTCTATTCCTAATAAACTATAAAAAAGTTAAGATCTAAGAGTAACCCATTGGCGTCTCTTATCTGTTCTAGCATTTGGCACTCTATTCTTGTGCACTAACACAAACACTAACTCTGGTTTTTTATTTTTTAAACACTTGTTAACACTTTTTTTAAAGCGCTATTAGTGTCACATTATACCAGCTCAAAGAGTTTTTTCTTTTTGAGTCTCCTGACTATATTTGTGTTATCATGAAGCTGAATAGCCTCGATATTCACGTGCTGCAGTAGTCTTTCTTCGTGGCTTCTCGAAAACTTCTGAATTTCACTGCCCACAAACTCTACTTCAAGGTCCCTATGAACAGTTTATCAAATCAGACAATAGTTCTGGCAACATTCTGTTTTTTCATTTGATTTTGCAGGTTCATATTTTGCTAATAAAATAAAGCGTTTTTTAATAATTTTGTTTAATATTTCTAGACATAACAAGACCTAAGAATCTTATAGAACTTTGCAACTTTATATTTATTGAAGTATCGCGTGTTTCATAAAACTTCTTACATTAAATAATAGAGCCTTAATTTTCCTGTTACGATTCATTATAGTTCCCCTCAGTTCAAGCGAACTCTGGCGTTGGTTTAAAAATAAGTTGCACACATTTTTTTGCTTATTATAAGAATTTAGTGTTGTGCAAATAAATTGTTTTTTGGTTACTATCAATAAATTATTAAATCATTTAAAACTAATGTGCAATTGTGTTTGTTAATGTTTTCAGGTAAGTCATTTTAGTCAATTTGATTACCTGCAATTAACTGAAATTCGGCAAATTAATTACCAATTAATAAACTCCATTTGTTGCAAAACTTTATTTTTTTTTAAATTAAATGCCACACTTGGTAGACACAGAGGTCGGAAACACTTTTTTAATGAACTTGTAATTAAAATTTTTCTCAAGAACTACAACTTAACACGCTTGACTTTTTAGTTTATTTCTTTTATCAATCTGATTTCAACAACCCTCAATTATCTTCTTCTTCATTGATTTATCTTGTAGCTTTCGGTGTCGAGGTATGCTTTTCTATTTCTGTGTTATGTTTCTCCACTCCTGTCTATCGTTAGCTAATTGTGGGCCACAATTTGTGGCACATCTCTGCAGCTGACTCCTTTTTCTTCTAGTCTCTGCCTCACTTCTTTTTCGCATTTTATTCTTGGTCTTTCTCTATTTCTTTTTCCCTCCATCTTCATTTTCCATCCTATTTTCGCGTACCTACTTTCGGTCATGCCATCTAAATTGATTCGTCTTTTTCTTAATATCTGTAACTCCTAGGTTTTTTCGCATTTTTCGTTACTCATTTTATCGATCAGTCTACATCTCAGAAATCTGATTTCCTATGTCTGTATTCTTTGTTTCTGTTTTTGTGTTAGTGTCCAAGTTTCTGAACTCTATGTGAGATACCCGCAATTATGATAAAGAATTATTTATCTTACTACACTATCGCTACAAATAAATATATTCTAAAACTGCAATAGTAATGAATGTCTTTAAATTGAAGCTAAAAAAATTCAAATGATATCTAATAAATTAGTAGTTTAAAAAGTGTAGGTACTCAAATAATCAATCAGGAAACTCATGTGTGTTGCTGATAAGCGATGTGAATGTAGCTGATCAAAATTATTTTCAAAGTTGATTGACTACCGTTATTGCAATTTCAGTTGAATCTATCTATGAATATCGACGTTATTGTCTATTCAGTCATTGCATGAACAATATCGTCCGAATTTTCGAATCAAAACTAAACTTTTAACGGAACTACAGAAGTAAATATTTTTATTGAAATTAAAATGCTTGGAACAATTACTTCCATGGGTATTTTTTTCCGGTAAACAGCGATTCTAATTGTAACCCAGTTTAGTGTACAAATAATTTTAAAAAATCCTTGCATACAGAGCTTTATCCTTTTGACAAACTATGAAAAAGTACTTTGTGTCATTTAGTTGGTATTGACTTATAAGACTATTTTATCAGAGTCGTTCCGATGTTAATGGTTCAGAACAGACAAAACACGTGACTTTACCGAATGATTATTTATCTAAATGCCGCAGAACAGATACAATATGCATACATATATTGTCTTCTCGTTTTTGAATCGATTTGGATCTAACAATAAAATGGTTTTAGTTGTATTTTCAAATTTTAGTTAGCATAAAATTTCCATAATTTAACCGGCCTCGTAACTTTTAATGCAAGCAACATCCCAATGCTTGAACTTAAAATTAAATTACCCTGTTCCAAAACTAAAAGTGCTTAATAGGTTTTCATTGACTATAATATTTAGCGATGATTTTTTCGAAATGAATGCATCTATGTTATCGGATTCGTTATAGAAGTTCTTTATTTTGCTTTTGGAAAAAGCTGTATATACAGGGTGTCCCAGTTATCGTAAACAGTATGGGGATCTTCTAAACAGAGTTGGGACCTAAATGTATCAAAATAATCTAAATTGTATAAAAAGTTGACAGTTTTTTCGCTATTGATAAAAAAAAGGTTTGCAATTTTTGCTTATAAACTGCTTATTTGGAATCATACTTAAAATATTTTTTGAAATTTTCTGCACTTTTTCACGTACATTTCAAATTAGTTAATAAATTTGACTTAATCCCCAATTACCCAAGTTTTTTATTGTCTTGTGTTTAATAAAGTACAGCTAGTTTATTTATGTAATGTTTTGTTTTTTTAATTTTTGCAATGGTCACTTTGATTAAACCTAATAAATACAATAATATTGTTATAACCTACTTATTTTTAAAGTTAAACCCAACAACCCATACATCAATAATACGAAAAAAGTCTCTATTTAATGGTTTTACAGCCACTATAGCCCGTATTTAAAATTAGAAAGTTGGTGTTAAAATAACAGACACAAACGAGAAGATGGGTGATATTTATTAACAAATTTAAAATCTACGTAAAACAGTGTCCTAAAAACGTAAAATATTTTGAGTGTGATTTTAAATAGGCAAGTTGTAAGCATAAATTGAAAACGCCATATTTCTACTGTTAGGTGTAGGACTGTTGAGTTGAGTTGTGCTGACTTTTTTCCATGTCTTTCTGTCTTGTTCTAGCTGTTTTATGTCTTTCCATTTCTATCCGTTGCTGCTTTTTTAACTTCGTCTTGCCAGGTTTTTCTCGGTCTACCGCTTTTGTTTTTTCCCTGTAATTTTGTTTTAAGGTTTTTCTGGTAAACCTTTCTTCTCTCATCCTATAAAAGTGACCCAACCATCCTAGCTGTCTGCCTTCTGATATTTTGGTTTCAACTGATTTTATCATTAACTGTTCTCTTTATGTTTCATTTCTGTTCTATCATATGTGGTTTTTCCTTGGATTTTTCTTAGAAATCTCTTTTCTTCTGCATTCACTCGGCCACTATTTTTATTTGTTAGTGTCCACATTTCACTTCCGTATAAAAGTGCCGGAGTTAGTAACTTTTTTTACCATTTCCACTTTTGTTCGTTTTGGGACTTTTCTATTTCCAGAAAATGTTGTTCTTAAACTGTTAAATATTCTTCCCACATTTCCGGTCCTTTCGCTTATTTCTCTGTTCATTCCTCCATTTTTCTCCATGAGCACTCCTAAATATTTAAAGTTTTCTACCTGTTCCAACCTAAGCCCATTTAAAGTGGTATTATGCCCTTTGATCTCTGTTGTAACGATCAGTTTTAGTTTTTTTTGTAATTGTGATCTAATAAATGCTTTTAAATCATAGATCATTTTATCCCACTTAACCAACTTTGTATCTCTTGCCGTTTGCAAGATACCCATGATGTTCACGATAACTGGAACACCCTGTATACATATTGCCAAAAATCACGAAGATATGATTGCTTTTGTGAAAGAGTCATAGTCATAGTAAATGATGAATACCAAAAATACTTGGTAAAAAAGACAGCTTAACTATGAACTCAAAAGTTTAATATACTATTGTAATATTTGTTGTGATATTTAGGTATTGCGATCTTTACTGGTAACACACATCAGCTCAGAGTATTTATCCCGCATAACCTTTTTGGTGTATCGCATTTCACATCATATTAATATGATATTCTGGAACGTAAAGCAACGCAGAATACAGAATATGTTCCACAGTTGATTATGATAAAAAGCTGTAACTTCTAACTTTAGTTATCTTTAACTTTTAAGCCCAAGCTGTAAGAATTTTTGGAAATTTAAATGATTAGATACGATTTTTAAATAATTGAATGAAACTTGAGGCTTTGCTACCACCTAAAACGTAAAATTTGTTTTTAACAAAATTGATGAGAGTCAACGTTGTTAGTTCCCTCGTGGTATTTTTATAGCAGATTTTCAAGCTGACCTTAACGATGTTAAAGACGCGGTAAGCAACAGGAATATGCGTCATTCTCATATCAGGAGGTAATAGCAAAAAGTAATCGTGAAAAAAATCATTCGGGATGTGATTTATGGTCGCATCGTTATGCAGAGATGTTTTAGGGCCATATTACCTTGATGCAGCATCCATGCAGCTGTGTGCCCAGGTGTGTGCTCCCTTTACACCCTAAATGTAAGGACAATAGGAGGAAGGAAGTATTGGTACGAGTTTTTCATGACGTACGAGATGTACTCAAGATATATGCCATTTGAGTTCAAGGATAAGTCTACTAAATTACGCATTAAATCTAATAGAAAACTGCGAACTATGAAATACTTCACGTTTGCTTTTAAGTTTATTGTTTTGCAAAACAGCTTAACGAGCTTTTAAAACTTGATGTATTTGATCGCATTTTACGGCTCGTAATTTGCATAATGGATTTGTTTATTTAAAAACAGGGCCCTGCACGCAGTGTCCAAAACTCGAAGCTCACCATGGCCAACTTCTAAATCGTAACGGAAACAAAGGTTGTTTACCTATTTCATAGAACAACTTTAAAATCGTTTTACTTAATAACAATTGTGGTTCGCTACTTATGTGTGAAAAAACTGATAGTAGCCAATTTTTTAAACCTTAAATATCTTTGCAGTTTTTAAGAGAAAGCTGCAGTTTACTTTGCAGCGTTTAACGAGTATATTCAGTTGTTTCGTTAATTCTGAGAAAATTCACAAAGTTTGGTTTTTAAGTGCAAACTGTAGTTGGCTATGACTAAAAAAGTAGCTCATTTATTTCAATAATAATAACGTCTTCTGCTAAATTTACAAAATCAAACAAAACACAAAGAAAGCCTACTGGGGTTAGAATAAACTAAAAGCAATATCCTTAACAGAATTAGCCTTTGCAGATGATGTGGTGCTATTAGCTAAAAGCGAAAAGGACTTGCAATTCAATCTAGACGTGTGGGCAGATACATTAAGTAGATATAATATGAATATTAATATAACAAAGACAAAGGCTAAGGTTATAGAGTAAAATCATGAATCAGTTACAATAATTATGCTAGACCAAAAAAAGATAGAGCAGGTAGCGAATTTTACATATATAGGAACAATAAATGCAGAGAATTGTTAATTGGAGGAAATCTGAATAACAGAATAGCGGCAGCGACGAAATTTTACTACGCCACTAGTAAATGTTGGATAAGTAAAAAGGAGATATCAAAAGAAACGAAGACGCAAGTTTTTAATGCAGTGTACGTACCCATTCTCACGTACAGTTCAGAAACTTGGACACTTACACATAAACGAAGAATACAGACACGAGAAATGAGATTTCTCAGAAGAATGGAGGGATATCGAGTGATCGATCAAATCAGTATGGAAAAAATTCGAAAAAAGGAGTAACAGATATTAAGAAAAAGATGGAGACGAATCAATTAATATGGCTTGGACATCTACTACGCTAGCCAGAGTGTAGATACGCGAAAATAGGATGGTAAATGCAAATGGAGGGAAAAAGAAATAGAGGAAGACCAAGAATAAAATGGGAAAAAGAAGTGAGGCAGAGACTAGAAGAAAAAGGGGTCAGCTGGAGAGATGAATACTTATATTGGCAAAATAGTGTGTATTGATGAGCGAAACTGGAAATGTGCAAACTTTTGGCAGTTCCTGAAAAATCTGGAAAACTTCAATTGTAAGTCAATTATTACTAAGAGCGTAAAATCATTGCTGACTTAACTATTTCTTTATATTTTTGCTGAGAATTCATATTCTTCATGTTATACCATAATATACATAATTTATAATCATAATCGAAATTTCAATCGAAATTTTGGTTAAAGGTTGCTGTGCCCTTAATAAACTTTTGAAAGCGTTACAAACGTACAGCCAGTAAAATTGCATGAATTCCGAAACACTTGGTCAGTTTTAATAAAAGTCCTTCATTGTACAATTATTTTAACTAACCACGACGAATTAAATAAAACCCACCCCTATATCAACAAACTAAATTTAAAATTCAAACTCGCTTTTATTGGAATTATTAAAGACAAATCTATCCGAACTGTATAACACACAGCTGTCACCATAATTAAAACCCGAAACTAAAATAATTGTATGCCATGAAACCAGTACATTTCCTAGCTAATTAAATATTTGCTGATTCGATAAATTAGTTACTAGAGTAAAATAAATTCCCCATGTACGTTTTGCAGACTTCAATTTGTTTAATTTGAGTTTTTAGATTAGTTTTACGTTAAATGTATAACTGTAGTGTTAACTAGATTGTCATGCGATTTCTTAACGAGGTCGACTGCAAAATGTTTTATAAACAGTACTCCAATTTTCGCAGTACGTGTCTGTGAATTTAGACTATCAGTAGATTACTTTTAAATTGTTAGTTAATTTTTTATAGAGTAAGACTTCGGTTTAAAAACTTAACTAGATTTGTAATTAATTCAAACAGTTAAGATAGAACGAAGAGAAATGAACCTTCTAATAAGAAATTCAGTGTGGTAGAAAAAAGTTAATAATTTAAAATTAAACTCGACGATAACTTAGCTTGTTGAAGCTAAATTTTGAAACAATCACTTGAGCTTAAAGGCAACAGGCTTAAGCGGTTACCCCTAAAGTAAAAATAGTATACATTTTCTGCCAACAATTTGTTTATTATTGTGTTCTCTACAAGTACAGTCATAAGTTATTCGATAAGGACCTCGAAAATGATCGCAAAGGCGGTAATCTTAATTAAATGTATTTTATAAAATGTAATAGGGTACATCCAGACACTTTAATTGTTTTTTTTTGTATTCCATGGGATTTAAATATAGACAAAAACTTGTGAAAATAATTTTATTCACTCGTAGAAATATTTTCTAGATGAAATTTTAAATGTTATTGTGTAAGATAAAAAGCCTTGATTAATTTCTATAAGCAGGGTGCTCCATGAATCGTTATCTCGAATCCATCCTTTGTTTTCAAAAATAACCCCAAAAAAACTCATATATTATTAAATGATGGTAAAAGTCTTTATAGGCTATTGATACCCTATAGACTTTGACATTTTTATCAGTAGTAATATAACAAGTGCATTGAAAATTATCGATAATTTTTGGTAAATATGCCCGAATGCAAGTGATTTTTTCAGCTCAACTTGCATGAGTGAAGATTTGTCAAAAATTATAGATTATTTGCAAACGAGTTATATTTTGTCAGAAAATTTCCTTCACCTAACCTATCTGTCAAATTAAAATGTTGTTTAATTTAGATAAATTAAAGTATACCTACTACTTACTGCGATTGTTATTATTAATAGATCATTTATAACTAATTTTTAATTCAAGAATTATATTTTAATAAAAATTAATGAACCAAATAGTATTTAGGTACATACACATAATCTGTTATGTCAAATTTTACAAGTACTGTCAGAGTGGTGTGTTAGGGGTGTGGTTTAATCTATATTAAAGTAACGTTATTGGTCGCCCACATCTGTCAAAAAATTATCAAGACCAAAATACCTTATTCCCTCTCCAAATTTATATTTTCCACCAATCAAAAACTCAGATTTCTTAGAAACGACCAATAAACGCATGAAAATCTGTTAATTGCGAAAAGTAAATTATCAGTGTATGATTATGTTTATTGGCCGTTTAAAGGAAATCTGAGTTTGTTATTGGTCGAAAACGCAAATTTGACAGGAGGATCAACTCCTGGCAGAGGAATGTAAAATTATTACCGTGTAATAATGCTCCTATTGGTAGTCTCTATAAGATTTAAGATTAGTGATTGGTTGAAAACGCAAATTTGACAGGTGATGGGAATTTTCAACAAAAAAAAATGTTTAGATAACTAGATAGATAAGAAGATAACCATCCAATTTTGACGCTAACAGTACTACAGTCATTTGCAAAAAATAGTTGAATAACTTCTTTTTAATAAACTTTAAGGGTGAAATTTATTTTCACGTTATTGTACGCAACTTTTTTTGTCATATAATATTGTCTAAGGTCTCTTTGGGTTATTTTTAAAAGCTAAAGATATTCCAGATAATAATGATCTCTAGGATATTCTGGTTGCCATGGTGATGAGTTGTTTTGTTGATTTGCGCTGTTCATTATACAACCAAGCAAATTTTCACCTGTGCTTTGTTAAGTTATTGTTTAATTATGGATGGTGACGATAGTGATTTTGGTGTCAATGGCGGACGCAGAAAAAATATTGTACGTAAAATATCCGTAAAGTGTGTTTACTGGACTCGTATGCTTTTAGAACTCGCCAACAGTTCGCCCCAAAACTGTCTACTCGTCCAGTTAATTACCACTTTCCGGGCCTTTTACGTAAATAATTATTGCATACAAGTATACAGTCCACTTGCAAACTTAAACATAGGCATTTAATATTGTTTTGAACATTTTCGTGGATTCCTACTCGCGAATCCAATTTATAGGGGACGTAATTGTACTAATAGAAAGATATAACTAGTATGCATCAAACGATACGATTTAAAATTTAAGATATTAATTTGATGATTTTTAAAGTTGAAAGGCCATGATTTTCATTAAACTTCAATTTTGACAGTATTTGTTTGAAAACACTTTTAACAGTGGGCATAGTTTGCAGGAATTGAGAGATATTTGTTCGCTGTTATTAATTTCGTCTTTGTAGTTTATTTGCCATAATTTTAAAACTGTTTTCAATCTGTTTGGAGTAAACAGAAAACCATATTGGGCTTTAATTTTTGAAGAAACTATAACACGTAGGTATAGGATTCCAATTTAATTTTGAAACGGTTATTAACTATATCCGTTCAGGTAGGTCGTAAAGTATATTAAAAGTTACAAGTACAACATAAAACTTATACTTTAAACCGAAATTCTTGGAAAATTGCTCGAGAATGTTTCAGTCCGACTAGACTTGTCGGCGACTTTAAACTAAATTCAACGGTTTTAAACACCTTTAATATATTTTTGAAAATAAACTCTAATATTATGCCCATATTCCCTATACCTAGTGTGCTTTTGGCGAAAGTCGCCTAAAATGGTCGTGTGGTTAGAATTTTTGTTGTAGAGATCTTTTCGCCCCGTGTTAAGCTTCGGTAGTTGACAGGGTGGAAACGTCTACCTGTTTGTCAGTCATCTAATAACATAGGTAATAGCGGACTACTTTATACATAGACTACTGCGATATTAGTTTTACAAAATAAACGAAATACTTCCTTTGAAGTTTCCCTTGAATGATTAGGAACACGACAGACGTATTAATTCGCAATTTCGTACCACATACACTACTGCTACAAGAGGATCTCCACAGATTAGAAAAATACTGTCAAATAAACAAACTTGCCTTGAATGTTAGTAAGTGCTATAAAATTAATTTTACACGAAACAAAAATATAATCCTATATAACTATTCTTTGAATAATGCAACTCTGATGAACACCACATTGGTAAAAGACTTGGGAATTTTATTAGACTGTAAACTCGTTTTTGCGGAACATATCGAATACATTAAGAATAAATCTCTTAAAATGCTTGGCTTCATCATACGCTCCTCAAAACATTTCAATAATGTTAATGCTATTAGAACACTTTATTATTCCTACGTTAATAGTATTTTAAATTTTGCTTCTATCATATGGAACCCACAATATGACACCTACGATAGTAAAATCGAGGGAATTCAAAAGAAATTCATATCATTTTTGCAAAAAAAATACAAACTTCCAGAGAAATCATATGAACAACATTGTAAAGACCTAAACATGCTCTCCTTAAAATCTCGTAGAACACTTAGTGATATAATATTTCTTTACAAAATTATTAACTACAAAATAGATTGTCCTAATATTTTATCATTAATAAATTTTAACGTACCGAGATTAGGCATACGACACCATTCTCTCTTTTATATAACACCTTGTAGCACAAATGCCTTTTTTAACTCGCCAATCAACAGAATTCTTTACTCATATAACCAAACATTCATAAAGAATGATATATTCAGTCTATCATTTCATTCATTTAAACATTCTTATCTTATTTTAATTTAATCACACTTTACAACCGATGTATTCTACTATCAACGAGAACATAATTTGGGCTTGGCCTGTTTTGTTCTGTCCTTTGTAAATAAATAAATAAATAATATTTTAAAGTGAATGACTACAGAAACAAACACGAAAATATTTCTAAAGACGGGAAGATGAGTCTTGATTAAAATTTCCATCTTCTTTGAGTTATCAATTAAACTAGCGAAACTGCATTAATTATTTTTTATTAATTAAATTTAAAATTAAAACAGCTGAACGTCTCGTTCTGCTATGCAATTAATCACGATTCAAATAATTAACCACCATTAATTAAATTACAATCGGTTTAGAAAAAAAAATGGGAAAGTACAAACTAAAATTCTTGCTAACTGCACATAATAATTTTAAAACATTAACATTGTTAGTAAACGAACACCGCATTTCTTGTTTATGTAATTTAAAAAACAAATGTTCTACGCTTTACAAAATAGTGTTTCGTACGTATTTGTTGTTTATGATAATAATTTTTAATAGCTGGAAAAATCAACAAAGATTTTTCAACGTAGGGGAGACCGGGGATAAAAGTAACATTTTTTTGTTTTTATTTAATTTCTCATAGATTATTACAAATTTTTTACATCCAAATTGGTTGAATGATAGATTGGACATTTGTCTTGCTTCCAAGATATTTATTTCGTGTGTTTCGTAAAGCAACTGTTAGAAAAAACAATTTTTCTTTAGTAAGACAGCTGTTACTTTCAACCTCAGCGTTGGGGCTAAAAGTAACAATGATTGGGGTAAGTTGTAACAGCAAAATAATTTACACAGCTCATAAGTAGTGGGTAAATATATTAGTATTTATCAACAAAATTAATATTTTATTCAAAAATACGCATTAGCAAAATGAAAAAATAAAAAAATATATTTTTGTTACAATACAAAATGATAAGTGAACAGTATGGCATACCAGGTAAGGGCGGTCCCAAATTATTAAATTTATACTGATCATAATAACTGTTTGTTTTATTTTTAAAAAATCTAACCGCTCTTTAAACTGACCGTCATTCATTAAATCAGTAAAAGAGGATCAGGTTAAGTTGGGTTGGTTAAAGCTTTGTTTATATTAAGTTATAAATATTAAGGTAATAGAATAAAAACAATGGCGGCTGGTAGGAAAACCAAAAGTACCAGATCTTACCAATTTACATAGGTTTTATAATTTAAAATGCTTTTTAAGAAATGATTTAGCTTTACATACATTTCCATCATTAAACCGATATTATATACTGAGTTTTATAATTTAATCATTTGGGACTGCAGTTACCAGGTTTGCCAAGATTATAAGTACCTACATATTTAAAAATGTGAATCAAAAAGATACAACAAACTGGAAAATTATTCCGACAACTCTTGTATATTCTCATCTACGAAGAAAGCCACCAATTATGTGCTAAGAGTGAACATTTGCAAGTGAAAACATTAATTGGGGTTGGTTGTAACACTTTGTTACTTTTGACCCCAAGTGTACACAAAAAATTTTTCAGGGAATCCACAATTAACCACGATTCTAACGTCAAATTGTATTGCATCCACCAATAGCCAACTAAATTTAGAACAAAATAATATAGGTACTTTTTTGTTCCTATTTTAGAGATCGCCTAAAAGTTACTCGACGGATGAGACAACGCAGTAACTTTTAGGCGGAAAATAGTGACTCTGGCTGGCAAAAAGTTAACCTCTATGACAGATGAAAACTAGCAATGTAGGTAGGGAGGTGGATGTAAATGAACATTGCACAAGCGCTTACGGCGATATAAAACAAAAATTAAAGAAACTATAGGCACAGTTACAACCTACCCGTGTTACTTTTATCCCCAGTCTCCCCTATACAACTAACTAACTAATCCTAAAGCCTTTGTTTACCCTTTTGGGTGTAAGGCCACATTCTTTTTCTTTTCTGGAGTTTTTTCTGTTGTTCTTTTTGTGTTTTCCTCTTTTCTTTTTATTTCCTTGTCCTTTTTGATTGCTTGCGTCATTTCCGATGTCCTCTTGTTATCTTTTCTTATTTCTTATTTTTTTAAATTTATTTTGTTTTTCCTGTTATTTTTCTTTGCCTGTATCGTTGTCCTAATATTTATATTATTCTTTACTTTTTTTGGAGATTGATGGTTTGTTGTGGTTTTATTTTCTCTTAACCTATATGTATAAACAAGAAAATGACAAAGGAGGAACTGGAAATGCAAAAGAAGCTAAAACAAATGGCGAAAGAAGAGAGACAGAAAGGAAGAACAACGAAAATAGGATATCAAAGGATCACAATTGATGGAAAAGAATGGGGATGAGACAGGGAGCAAGAAAAGTTGAAAGAAAATAAAACCACAAGAAACCATCAACCTTCAAAAAAAGGAAAGAATAATAGAAATATTAGGACAACGATACAGGAAAAAAAAGGACACGAGAAAGAAAGTAAATTTAAAAAAATAAGAAATAAGAAAAGATAACAAGAGGACATCGGAAATGACGCAAGCAATCAAAAAGGACAAGGAAATAAAAAGAAAAGAGGAAAACAGAAAAAACTCAACTCCAGAAAAAACGCCAGAAAAGAATAAAGTAAAGAACTTGAAGGAGAAAGGGGAAGACCGGAAGAAGTGGAATTAAAAAAAAAATCGAAGCCATGGGCCGTGTAGGTCTGTAGTGCTGGACTATACAGGGTTGTGCTTTTTTCGATGCTCACCATTGCTATCTTGGAAACGGTAAGAGATACAAGGTCGGTTAAATTAGAGAAAAGTTGCACATTTTTATGGCGATTAAGAATCTGAAAAGAAATCCTGGATATTTTGATTCGTTTTTGATTTATTACAAAAAAACTGAAAAATGTGATTTTAGAAAAATATTATTATCTTCCCTACCATTGACGCTATTTCATTTAAACTTGGTAACTTTATGTTTGTGATGATGTCAACAGAAATTTTCTAAGCCTTGTTGAAATTTGAAAATTTGTATAAATAATCTATAAAATCGCGAATGCTCTGAAAAACAATTGAAATTATGAGATAAATAAAAGCTACAGAACATTTTATTGGTCTAATGATAACGAAATTAAGATTGTTGGAAACATATTTAGAAGATATGTTAGGCGAATTGCCATTATTAACAATTCAAAATCATCAGTAGTTTCAGCAAGAAGGAGCTGGTCCTCACAACGCCCGCATTGTAAAATGATATTAATTTAGACGTACGGTTTCAAAATTCATGACTTGGTACGTTTGGTCCTGTTCATTGGCCTCCGCGATCGCCATGTTTAACGCCTATGGATTACTTTTAGATTGATGTTGTTTATGCAACCCTAACGGTAAATATTGAACTTCTTCGCCGTAAAATCAAAAATGCTTTCGACTCTATTTCGAGACAAACTATCCTAAAGGCAGTGGACAAAATGAATTTGAGGACTAACCAGCCACTACATCATAAATACATAACGGCGCGCACTTTAAACAATTTAAATAATTATTTATCTGGTGTTTTAAATTTATTGTCATTTCGTTATTTTATTAGACCTATAAAATGTTGTGTCACTTTTATTTATATCATAGTTTCAATTGTTTTTCAGAGCATTCGCGATTTTATAGATTATTTATACAAATTTTCAAATTTCAACAAATTTTTTGAAAGAAAAAAGGTATGTTGGTTACCAATCTGAAAAGCTAATTTTTTTGTCTGTTTGATGGTGTAAAAATCCAATATGGCGGCCATAAGAAATAAAAAAGTTTACTATCGCAACTTGAAATGTAGAAGGCTTAGAAAATTTCTGTTGACGTCATCAAACCCAGGACTGTCAAAAACATAAGGTTACCAAGTTTCAATGAAATAGCGTCAATGGTAGGGAAGATAATAATATTTTTCTAAAATCACATTTTTCAGTTTTTTTGTAATAAATCAAAAACGAATCAAAATATCCAGGATTTCTTTTCAGATTCTTAATCGCCATAAAAATGTGCAACTTTTCTCTAATTTAACCGACCTTGTATCTCTTACCGTTTCCAAGATAGCAATGGTGAGCATCGAAAAAAGCACCACCCTGTATACATATATATAAAAATGTTGCACAATTAGTGAACTTTTATTTGACGTACAGACATTTTATCGTATTCTTTATATGGAAAGCGCAATTTATATACGTATCTGTGCGGGTACATCTTACCTATAAATAGTTAAGCTATTGCATAACGTTGTTCTGTAAACAAAACGAATTGATTCTTGATTCGCGTGTATCGCGTAATTAAATGTAATCAACCGCGCATATTGGTCAATTAACAATGCTGCCACACAACAAACATTATTAGGACCCATATAAAAGAGTAGCAACGCACAAATTTGCACAAGAGTAGTAACATTGCTGGCAACAAATGCCGAACAATGCTGGTAATTAACACGTGAAATATTACAAAAACAAGTGGAATTATTAATCTTCAGGCAGAGTTCGGGAGCGAGATTGGCCTGTCATAGCCGCGGATACAAATAGAGGCCGTGCGCACCATCAGCTGTAAATCATCTAACAAACGCATTAATGTGTGCTCCTCTGCAGTGCCTATGCTCTTTTATTTTGGCTATTTTAACGCCCTCGACGTATACTGAAAACTGCTAAATCATAAATTTGAAGTAAACAAATATATTGTCTATATTCAGGTAATTTTTAAGGTTTACTTTATACAGCCTGTGATCAAATTATGAAACCTCACATTTTGCACTATTACTGTATTAGTTCCTAGGGCAGAGGTCGCCAAAGTGGTCTATATAGACCCCCAGGGGTCTATTTAACAAAAGTAGGGGTCAATCTGAGCCAGGGGGTCGATTGGGGGTCGAAGGAAAAACAATTCTTAATACGCAAATCAAACATACCTAACTGCGTATGTAAAATTTGTGAATGTTTTTATATTTAACTTAATATCAGTTTATTGCTACGTAAGGATTATCAGTATTTTTCAAATCTGCGACAATTAGAGATAAAAGAAGAAGACTTGAAAATAGATACAAGTCATCTTCAAAAATTAAGCGACGATTTTAAACTGCGCTTTGTTGATTTGGAAAACATTGACATCCCTGAATGGATTATTGCGCTATTTTCCGCTCAAATTGAAAACGTGGACATCAACCTGCAAGATGAGCTTGCTGAATTATTATCGGATCTTGAAGCAAAGACGCTTCTTAAAAATTTAACAATAAGCAAATTTTGGACAAATATAAATGTAATGCAAAAATATGTAAAACTTTACGAAATAGCTCAGTCATTTATGCTGGCGTTTCTAAGTTCCTATAGGTATGGTGGAAGCCGGTTTCAGTCACGTAAATTCAATCTTAACTAAGTACAGAAATAAATTAAATGTAGAGTTTCGAGGGGATTTAAGATTAAAATTGACCAATTTCGAACCCAATATAGCGGACCTTTAAAGAAACACCAGGCATACCCATCTCATTGATTAAGAAGCAATACTGTAGTAACTTTTCTTATTATTTTTACTTATTTATAATTACATATTATTTAATAAATATTAACGTATTTAAATTTCATAATTAAGATATTTTTCATAAAATTATTGTTACACATAGTAAAATTACTTCAATAAATGTTTAAAATCATAAAATAAATGTACAAACACAGTACCTAATAGATAGTTTTATTTTAATTAACTGAAAATTACTTTTATGGGGGTCGATGGAGATTTCGAAAAATTATATAGGGGTCGATGATCAAAAAAGTTTGGCGACCCCTGTCCTAGGGTATTGAAAACAATGCATTTCAAAATCAGTTGTAGACTAGAGTAGTCTTAAGCTGTTTAAATTATTATTTTAATTATTTGTATGCGTTCTAAACCAGAACAACCAGAGAAGAGTAATGGGTAAACTCAGTAAACACTTTAGCTAAAGATACTTTTAGAAAAAAAATTGCTCTTATTCTAGACTAGATTAGTTGTCATCTACACCAGTAGGTGTTTTAAAAAAAAATGTAAGTACAGTCAAATTATTTAAAAAAAATATGTTTCTTTGACCACACACTTATACAGGGTGTCCCATTTTTCGAGGCTAAGCATCTCCCTTATCTTTAGATATACAAAGTCGGTTATATTACACAAAACCTGCGCATTTCCATGCTGAGCAATAATCTTAAGAGATAATTGCCTTATCATTTTTAGTTTTTAAGATATCAAAAAAAAAAACGAGAATATGTAATTTTCGTTTTTATCTTTTAATCCAAAAACCAATGAACCTAGTGTTTTCGAATCCAGACATTATCGAGACACTTTTTTAAGGAGAATTCAAACCTGTCAATATCCGCAAGGATATATTAAGGCGCCCGTGAGCAGAAGTTGCACTTACAAATTTCTTATTTAAAAACTTTCATATACGAACATTTTCCATCAATAAAAAAGGACCGAAGACAATGATCAAAATTATTAGTCACAAAGGCACATTGATGACCTTCAATTGCTGAACGATGAATTTCTTAGACGTTTTTAGTATGTAAAGGGAATCGAACCATTATTATTATTTTTGGTATTTTGACATAAGCTAGCTACACTTATGCAAAAATTTACGTTCAACAACAATCCAGAAATTAAAATTCTAGACATCCTACTAAAAGCTATTGGAAATGATAGTTTTTGGCAAGCAACAGACCCCGTTATTCAGGGTGTTTCTTAAATATTGCGGGAAAAAATGGAAAATGATTCCTGATTAAAAATTAAGGGGGGATTTTTATACAACATTTTTTCCTTATACATCTCCTTTCGGAGTTACACCCCCCTAAAGAAGAGCGGTAAAATTAGGTTTTTATTTTATTTCTCAAACGATAAATGTAGGAAAATGATATTTGGTAGATGTTTTGTACTTATTAAAAGGTTTCCCATAGTAATGTTTTCAATCATCTCCCACCTTCACAGGGGGCTGAAAAAAGCGACCCCTGTTGGTTTTTTATTCAGAACTTTTTGGTGGGTTAAGATTTTTTTATAGAAAGCTTAATTTATTTAGAAACTTTTATTATTCTTTAGTTTTTCCTGGAAATTACAGTTTTTGAGTAAAAAATAAAATAAGTAATAATTTCTCGAAAGAAAATTGCTCTAAATAATGAAAAAAGAATAAATTTAAAAAGTTCTTTACATTTGTACATTTATTTAAATTTATTTACAAATACATTTCAACTTATTCAATTTGTTGTTGAGATAAACACTATAAATATTTAAAAATATTGTATACTATATAACTGCTGATTCTGACTATGTTGTTGTTATCTTGAACTTTTTTCCCTAAAGTGGATATTTACTGAGATATATAGCATACCTTTTGGACACTATACAGGGTGCACCACGACCCTGAGATTCTTCGATAGCTCCTTTATTAATAAAAATATCAAAAAATGTTTAATACAAATATTGTGCGAACCTATTTTCTACATAACCTAAAATTATTTTCAAATATACAGGGTGTTTCGTTTGACCGGCACATATAAAAATTTAATTTTTTTAAATAGAACACCCTGTATATTTTTACATTTTTGGACTCCTCTTAAAATTAACTTTAAAAATGTATAAGGTTATATGGGTCTTAAGTCAACCGTTTTCGTAAAATTTACATTTTTGTGAAAATTTTGAGCGATACAGCACTTTCAATTTTTTTTTACATTAAAGTTATTTAAAAAAGCGGTAAAATTTCGTTTAAAATTGAGTTTGACAATAGATTAATTAACACTTTGCGCTAGCTACGTTTAAAAAATATTATACAGGGTGTTTTTTACGCTTGGTCAAACTTGTGAAACTTTAAACGTCGATAAGTCATTTTTCTTAAATGCAACACACTGTATATTTTTACATTTCCTTGTAGAGAATTTAATTGTCTTTCGAAATTATTAAGCATGTCCTATACCTAAAGTTAATATTTTTCGAGCTATCTCGATTTTTATTAGTATTACTAAGGCAATTAAAATATTTTAAAGTCGGCCATGGACCTAAGTCGTAATTTTTCAAAGAATTTTTAAACAAAATAATAAAAAGAGCTGCAACTTTAATTTTAGGCTAAAAATGTACCCCATTTTTCCGAAATTTATCGTAAAAATTGTTCAAGAATATGTTCATGTTCTACGCACAGCCGTAGACGTTGTCTGAAAGACTCTAGCACCCTTTATAACATTTCGGGGGTTATACCATCAAAAGCAACACGAATCCTGTTCTGCACATCGTCAGAAGTTGTTGGGGGG
>OX393580.1:6113246-6250736 GCA_947652605.1 Elmis aenea
TCAACGGAAAGTGAGCGAACATTTTCCATTGGAGAAATATTTATCACAAAAATTAGAAATAGGCTATATGACTCCTCCTTAAATACATTGGTATTTTTAAAATCCTATTTTGCCATGCAAAAATAAAATGTAGTAATTTTTTTATCATAAACTCGATGTAATAATTACATTTAAAGATGTATTTTATATATACTCATTAAATAAATGGCATAAAAAATATTTTCCATTTGTTTAAATCCATTTATACGTACTTACATCTGTTTTTCCATTAGTAACATAATTTGATTTTTTACATATTTGTTTTACGTTTCAAACGAAAAATAATCAAAGTCTCGAGTCCCGGGAATTTCCGGGACTTTTAAAAATTTGTGTCTCGAGTCCCGGGAATTGAAAAAACCCGAGACTTCAGAATCCCTAATCAGTAATCTTCTTTGCAAATACAATGACACATTCCATGTATCTCTAAATGATATGGAAGTAAACCTCAAAAAATGTACTCCTTACTTTTGAACTGGTTTTTTATTTGTCTTTTTTGTTTATTGCTGTAGTTTGTTGCTCCATAAACGACCGTCGCGTCGCTACCTTAATAACTATAAAAAACGTGTTACATGTTACGCCATCCGATTCTGAATCGCCACCCACTGTTTATGAATTACTGGATCTATGTGACAGTTTTACAATTTGAATTTAAAATTGTACGGTTCGGTTTTTTTCCTAAAATAAAAGTTTTTTTGTTTGTTTGTCTTAGATATGCAACAATTTTGGCGTTTGACGTAAAAGTCGAACGTGATGCTCAAGATCTCGCCGATAGTTTAGGAGTCAAAATATTTCAAGCAGATATTATCTATCACTTATTCGATAAGTTCATCGCTTATAGGGAAGAACTCAAACAAAAGAAACGCGAAGAATTCAAACACATTGCAGTGTTTCCTTGCAAATTACGCATCTTACCACAGTTTGTGTTCAATTCTCGTGATCCCATCGTAGTTGGCGTTATGATAGAGGCTGGTGTAGTCAAAGAAGGAACTCCTATATGCGTACCGAGTAAAGAAGTAAGTACCGACGCCAAACAAGGTCGATCGTCAATTGATTACTGTGTTTTGTTTTAGTTTGTGGAACTGGGAATAGTGACGAGTATTGAAGTCAATCATAAAAATGTTGACACTGCTAGGAAGGGAATGGAAGTTTGTCTGAAAATAGAACCAATTCCTGGTGAATCCCCTAAAATGTTTGGAAGACACTTCGACGAAACTGACTTCCTAGTAAGCAAGGTAAGGTTGCATTTTTTTTCTTTAAGACATATATTTTTCGGTTAGTTGACTTTTGTTTTTTAAATCGGCTGTGTATTGAATTCTTTTAATCGATTGTATGTTATTGAATGATATAGCAGGTAATATTTTTTGGTAAACCCAAGTGTTATTGATTTACAGGGAATGTAAAATTTGCGGTCGTTGACTTTGTCGTGTTTAAATTCATTCATAATTTGTTTCCATCGTGAGGCAACTAACTCTCTATCACGTGATCCCTAATCGTTTAGTTGCTAAAGAATTATGTATATTCAAATTAATTCTGACGTAAAAATTTATTTGGAATTTTATATAATTTTTATTTACTTGTATTTAGCTAGTTGACTGCTAAAGATCAGTCAGTACCTACTAAAAACACTGTTCGCATATTAAATTATTTTCCTGTATTTTTACCGAAAATGTAAAATAATAATGCAAAAATTCCCAAATGATCAAATAGTTGTATGACTAACAATTAAAAATATTCTTGTTTTGTTTTGGCGTTACCATGACATTATATTTACTCTAATGTAACAGGTTGTCAAGTCCCATTATTGTTACTTTTTTGCGTTGACATGCAATTAATCAGTTCTGCAACAGTTTGATCCCCGAATGGCTAAACCGCGCTCACATACGCAAAACTAAATAAGGAGTCACTAAAATAAACAAGCACCAAATTGTTTGGTTTCAACATGGACTTTTGCGAGTTAGCTACGGTGGGTGCTCTTGAGATGATAAGGAGGACGCAATTCAAAACCTATCCGACACAAAAAAAGTTGTACGACGTTTAGTTGCCCAAATTTAACAGTTGTACGTCAGTTGCATGTGAACGCGTTGTCATATACCGGGTATAAATGAAGTGTAGTACACCCCCTTTTTTTTCTTTAGTTTTGATTTTAGATAAATGAAATTTTAGACATACAGGGTGCACCACGACCCTGAGATTCTTCGATAGCTCCTTTATTAATGAAAATATCAAAAAATGTTAAATACAAATATTGTGCGAACCTATTTTCTACATAACCTAAAATTATTTTCAAATATACAGAGTGTTTCGTTTGACCGGCACATATAAAATTTTAATTTTTTTAAATAGAACACCCTGTATATTTTTACATTTTTGGATTCCTCTTAAAATTTACTTTAAAAAATGTATAAGGTTATATGGGTCTTAAGTCAACCGTTTTCGTAAAATTTACATTTTTGTGAAAATTTTGAGCGATACAGCACTTTCAATTTTTTTTAACATTAAAGTTATTTAAAAAAGCGGTAAAATTTCGTTTAAAACTTAGATTGACAATAGATTAATTAACACTTTGCGCTAGTTACATTTTAAAAATATTATACAGGGTGTTTTTTACGCTTGGTCAAACTTGTGAAACTTTAAACATCGATAAGTCATTTTTCTTAAATGTAACACCCTGTATATTTTTACATTTTTTTGTAGAGAATTTAATTGTCTTTCAAAATTATTAAGCATGTCCTATACCTAAAATTAATATTTTTCGAGTTATCTCGATTTTTATTAGTATTACTAAGGCAATTAAAATATTTTAAAGTCGGCCATGGACATAAGCCGTAATTTTTCAAAGAATTTTTAAACAAAAGAATAAAAAGAGCTCCAACTTTAATTTTAGTCCAATAATGTACCCCTTTTCCCCGAAATTTATCGTATAAATTGTTTAAAATTATATCCTTGTTCATGTTCTACGCACAGCCGTAGATGTTGTCTCAAAGACTCTAGCACTCTTGATAACATTTCGGGGGTTATACCATTAAAAGCAACACAGCAAGTAATGCAGTTGCCGAACACAGAATATCCTAATAGATGGATAGGGCGAGGTAGACCAATCTCCTGGCCACCTAGGTCCCCTGATCTTACCCCTATAGATTTATTTTTGTGGGGACCCATAAAACAGGTGTATCAAGACCCCCCAACAACTGCTGAAGATGTGCAGAACAGGATTCGTGTTGCTTTTGATAGTATAACCCCCGAAATGTTATAAAGGGAGCTAGTCTTTCAGACAAGGTCTACGGCTTTGCGTAGAACAAGGACATAATCTTGAACAATTTATACGATAAATTTCGGTAAAATGGGGTACATTTTTAGCCTAAAATTAAAGTTGCAGCTCTTTTTATTCTTTTGTTTAAAAATTCTTTGAAAAATTATAACTTAAGTCCATAGCCCACTTTAAAATATTTTAATTGCCTTAGTAATACTAATAAAAATTGAGATAGCTCGAAAAATATTAACTTTAGGTATAGGACATGCTTAATAATTTCGAAAGACAATTAAATTCTCTACAAGAAAATGTAAAAATATACAGGGTGTTTAATTTAAGAAAAATGACTTATCGATGTTTAAAGTTTCACAAGTTTGACCAAGCGTAAAAAACACCCTGTATAATATTTTTTAAATGTAGCTAGCGCAAAGTGTTAATTATGCTATTGTAAATCTAAGTTTTAAACGAAACTTTACCGCTTTTTTAAATAACTTTAATGTTAAAAAAAATTGAAAGTGCTGTATCGCTCAAAATTTTCACAAAAATGTAAATTTTACGAAAACGGTTGACTTAAGACCTATATAACCTTATACATTTTTTAAAGTAAATTTTAAGAGGAATCCAAAAATGTAAAAATATACAGGGTGTTCTATTTAAAAAAATTAAAATTTTATATGTGCCGGTCAAACGAAACACTCTGTATATTTGAAAATAATTTTAGGTTATGTAGAAAATAGGTTCGCACAATATTTGTATTAAATTTTTTTTGATATTTTCATTAATAAAGGAGCTATCGAAGAATCTCAGGGTCGTGGTGCACCCTGTATATGTGCAAAAAACCGGGCTTTTTGAGCACATGCACACAATTGTTTTACTTCCGGTTTCGCCGGAAATGACCCCAGCTTTGTTATTTTAAATGGAACACCCTCTATATTTTTAAATTTTTGGAAAGAGGAAGCGAGGTTTGATAGAACTGCACTATTTTGGTTAATTTTTATAACCTCAAAAAACAAATTGAAACAAAATTTAGTTTTTTATTAAGGGTGCCGTGACCTGCACAAATTGATTTTTATTATGTCAACAATTGTCCCAAAAACGGTTTTGTAATTTTTAAATGGCATTCAGGTTACGTTAATCGGCTTTGAAGGTTGCGGAATCGGTTTTTTGACAAAAAGTTTTTTTTTTTTTAATGGAACTAGCTGTTATTTAAAAGGAGCATCTTCTAACGACCCCATCGATACCAATAACTTGTATTATTATTAAGAATCTGCTTCAAAAACTTCAAATTATTGTGAAGATTTATTAAGAGATTCTGTTACACATCATTTACGCCCGGTATAAACCAATGGTAATGACTCCCGCAACCAAATTGTTGCACAACTAATGAATTAATAATTGCTTGTCATCTCCCATTCTTACTGTTCAACTGTCACTTAGCAAACAGTTTTTTTTTTTTTAAATTTGGTACACGAAACAGTTAAGTACCTACGAAAAAGTTGTGAATTCGCTTAAGGGTAGTGCAAAAGTGCATGTAGGTATATAAATAATTATGCAGGTTCTGGATTTTTAAATTTCTATTCCAACATGATCTTGTCAAGTTTTTTTGACTACCTATATTTATGCCGACTGGCCTTACATCAATTAGGTATAAAGTTATAACCATTAAGATTATTAAACTACGTTCGCAGTATCAAAATTCACATTTTCGTGTTTCTTTCGCGGCTTATTTTTCCAGATGTATTTGAAGTAGCCTTTTGAGGTACATCTTTCAACGCCCCTATTTGTTAATACACGAAAAGTCGGCCATGACCAGCTTGAAAACACGTTTATGTCACATGTTATTGATCATGTTAACGCACACGCGAAACTTTTATGAAACGATTTCTTAGAATGTGTTGGCATAATTCTCGTTCATTGAAATTACCAAAGAGCGAGCGTAATTATTGTAGTAGCGTTTAATGCACAGTTCCTCACGTCCTTCCTTTTGTAAATCTTTTGACGCGAATCGTTTCCATTGAATACATCAGCGGAAACCTATACACTTTAAATTTAATGTAGGGCTTCGCAAATCCCCTTGCAAATTCTAAACTAGCACATTGCGTGGAACGGTTGAATGGGATTCTTAAATCACGTACTTCCTTCCGGTGTTTTTCTTTCATGTGCAGGGTAGATTCTAGTGAATGAAAGTAGGGCAGACCTAGCTGTTCATTGATTAGTACGCGCCCTTGGTCTTGGTTCACAGAGGAATGTAAAAGTAGAGTGCACGCAGCCTGTTGTTTCTACAGCACTTTTTAAAATACTTACATGGTTACATGTATGTGTATTGGATTCGTGATACTATGGGAACCTGGTTTAATATAAGAGATACAGATTAGCTTAAGTTAGCAAAAAGTTACATTTGATAGAGTAGTTCAATACGCAGCGATATTGAGATGTTTTATGAATGCATAGTTAACTTTATAAGAGCAAAATGTAAATTTTGCTGCTTTAAAATTTTTTAATTTTTAAAGTCAAAAAGATGAATAGTTATGCAATGTGATTATTTGATATGTCTTAAAAACAGATGTACCAAGTTTTTTTTTCATCAACTTCGATTACAAATCCATCAACTTTTGATTTTCCTGTAGACGGCATATTAGACACACACTGGAATAGATAGCATGTGTTTTTCTCTTTTTAATTATATACAGGGTGATTGAAATTCGAGATCTCGCTTATTATAATAGCTAGAGTAGGTATAGGTATAGGTTTAAATTTGGCAAAGCTGCTAAATGTTGTGTTTATTGATAAACCAAAGAGAAATTGGAAATATCTTAAACGGTATCCGAGAAAATTAGGAAAAACCGGAAAATACTATTTTTTTAAAATCGTCTATAACTTTTTTGAAGTATGAAATATTTTAAATGTGTAAGAACATTCATTACCTAAGCAACTTTTTAAGCCGAATCGGATGGGGGTCACAAATTTTTCCTAGATCGATTCGTTTTTGTTTTATGACAACCAATTTTATTTTTTCTTATGGGCGCAATTTTTGTTGTTTACATTATTTATTTATTTATTTATTATTTTTCTGAATCTATTGATGTATTACACATCATGGTATTTTACTTCTTTGTTCATTGTCAAATTTAAAAAAAAAAAGTTTAAAACAATTACCACCATTATAAATCAGGTAGGCCAGTCGTTGACAACCAAACTAATAGTTTTGCAAGTCCGTTACTTGTCATCGTAATAGATTCGTAAAAATGAACTTTAAAAACGAAGAAAAACGCAATATAAGGCGACTTTTTTGTACTGTTCTTTTAAGTTTAGTTATACGTTATCACATGCTTTATACAAATTTACTTAAAATTCTGATCAATGTAGTTTTTTTTCCGGATATGTTTGTAATAAAAATGTTTTCTTTTATTGTCAACTGAAACCTTTCTGCCATATTTTTGGCAAAAGTCCCTAATTTTTCTAAGTTTCTGTCCAACGTACAAAAATATGTGTGCGAGGTTGTTTTTCTTCCGGATATGTTTCTGCATATCGTTGACTTGACAATATAGAATTCCTATCCAATGAATAAAAAATTCGCAGCATATCGCGTTTTTCTTTGTTACTAAAGTTCATTTTTACGAATTTATTAATGTGACAAGTAATAGACTTTCAAATCATTTTAGTTTGTTGATTGGTTGTCATGGAAACAACATTAACTACAACGACCGGCCTACCTGATGGTTATTGTTTAAAACCTTTTTTTTTTTAATTTGGCAATGAATAAAGAAGTATAATACCATGTGTTATTTGATTATGTAAATAGCAAAAATTGCGCTCATAAGAAAAACTAAATTTGGTTCTCATAAAACAAAAACGAATTGATCTGGGAAAAATTTGTGACCACCATCCGATTCGGCTTAAACAGTTGCCTCGGCATTGTTTTTACACATTTAAAATATTTCAAACTCCAAAGGAGTTATAGACTACAGACGATTTTCAAAAATCGTATTTTCCAGTTTTTCCTAATTTTTTTGAATATCGTTTGAGATATTTCCAATTTCTCTTCGGATTATTAATGAGCACCAAATTTAGCAACTTTGCCAAATTTATACCTTATAGGTACTTCAGCTATTATAATAAGCGAGATCCCCATGCTTAAACTCGTATTTCAATCACTTATTGTCGAAAAATAACAAAAATATGTGCGGACAACGATTGTCATAAAGTATTTTAACTAATATTAAATGTATCAATGCCGACAGGTGAGACGCTTTTGTCTTGTTAATAAACAATACGGTAATTAAACACTATATAATTTTTGTTAATAATTGGTGTTTCTTAAACTAAAAGAGCTGCCCATCACACTAAGCGGTTAACCCTGTCTATAATAAATGTTGTGGGCAATGTATTCCCCTACCTCTTTTATTAAGACTAAAGGTACTTAGGGCTCTTTAAATACTAAAAATGCACCAGAAAAATCAGGTTTGTAAATTTGTAACAGAAAACGCATTTAGAAAAATCTGGTCCTCGCCTGCCAATCTTATGCTATCTGAATATTTAACATCTGTATTAAGCATTAGGGTATTTCTGGTTAACGGGTATCTTATAAGTCCATAGATAAACTAGGGCAGTTGTTACATTTATTTAAAAAGATACGTCAAGTTAAGATAAATTGTGTAAAAACACGAAGGTATTGATTATTCATCCAGTCCGGTAGATATTTAAAAAATCTTCATGTCAGGTATTGATTGTTTTAATGCTTTTTTGTTGTGGTTCTATTGTTTTTGTGTTTATTTTACCGTCGTTTGTTTCCGAGAAATCAAAAGTCACCTTCATATTGTCTCGAACAACGATCTGAAAATGTCCCTTGTGGCTTGTAATTGCAGGATAGAGTTTGACGATCTTTTTTGGTGGGTAGGTATTGTCCGAAAATAATGAAGCAGCATTTCCGCGAAAAATAACGCACAACACACAGTTGAAGGTAAATTCAACAACTTTTTTTTTTTTGTATTCGAAGAAATAAGTTCATTCTTCGTGTTGTATCGATCTACTCGAGTTTTTGTGCACGTTTTATTTGCGTGCAGATTATGCATCATTTATATTTCTGTGTTTTATTACTGGCGTTTTCGGTGCCGAGTATTCATTCATTCACTGTTTCTCTAGATCTGGGTGGCGCCGTCGCTCCTTTTTCCTGTAATATAATTCATTGAGCAACCCCATTTTGCTGCAGCTGTAGGGCAATGCTCTCAACCTGAATTCAGGATGATCAATACTGCACTAAACCTGCACTACCCCTACCCCACAACTTCCCTCTGTTCCAGTTTATGTGAGAAATATCCATTCATGTTTCCATGGTGAATCGTCCCTGATATTAACGCTTGTTCCCTTATACTCCAGGAGGAGTTAAATTCCTTCTTTGCTGGTGTTGATGTATCTTAAAAATGAATTGAGGAAGGGCTTGTGGCTTACCAGAAGAAAAAAAACTTGAAAAATTTTAATTAGTAATTTTTAAAAGAAAAGGTTAAAAAAGTCCCATTTTGTTAATCTAATAGAGGGAGGACACATTTATGTCAACAACAACAAAAATTGCGTGGCTTTACGTTTCTAGCCCATTTGCAGTATTTTAAAATGTCGCATTTTAAATGACACAACAAAGACGGTGTTATTTGAAAGCAAATGAATATGTTATTGAAAATGAGAAGATTTTTTTTTAAATTTTACAATTTTAGAAATGGATCAAAGATATTTTCAAACCCTTATTTACAATTTTTCGTAATGTAATCTTTAAATTTAACACATTTTAATGATCCCATGAAACGAACGCCATTGCTGATTTTTCTGACAACATCCAGAGTCAAAAGTATGTGAATAGAAGAGCGGTATACAAATGTTAGCATCGTTCGTGACGATTTTTTGAGTTGGAGACAATTTTGCTTTGGTTCGAGAACGTCATTTGTTATAGCAATCGTTCGTTTTTAACGTGCATTGAAATATACAGGGATCTCGTTTTTCGCGGGCCACTATGGGGATCTCGTAAACGGCAAGAGTTACGACTTCGGTTAAATTGGGGCAAAGTTGTATATTCAGGTGCTTAATAATTTGTCGCAAACAGAACTTATCTAGCTCTTTTAGTTTTTGAGATATAGGGAAAAAAGTAAAAAAGTGGACTTTTGTTTTTTGCCCGTAACTTTTTTATTTGATGTCAAATTAAATTTTTGTAAAAACATTTTCATGGCCACTTTTTGCAAGGAATCAAATTCCCCAATTATATTTTCCGTGCGACGTTTCGTTTTTTTAAAACCATCATCAGGTCAATAAAATATTTGTTTTTGTCATTTTTAACAACAATTGTTTCAAAAAAGTGCCAAGTGTTATACATTGTCGAATTCAGAATAAAATGCTTTACAAATTGGCGTTAAAATCAGATATAGCGTCCATAAGAAAAAATTGACCTGATGATGGTTTTAAAAAAACGAAACGTCGCACGGAAAATATAATTGGGGAATTTGATTCCTTGCAAAAAGTGGCCATGAAAATGTTTTTACAAAAATTAAATTTGACATCAAATAAAAAAGTTACGGGCAAAAAACAAAAATCCACTTTTTTACTTTTTTCCCTATATCTTAAAAACTATAAGAGCTAGATAAGTTCTGTTTGCGTCAAATTATTAAGCACCTGAATATACAACTTTGCCCCAATTTAAGTCGTAACTCTTACCGTTTACGAGATCCCTATAGTGGCCCGCGAAAAACGAGAACCCTGTATGTGTTTAGGGGTGATCCGATTTAGGCTCACACCCTAGAGTAGAAAAGTTTAACACAACCATTTCAACAGAAAAAATATAACACAAAATCAAAAATATAACTGTAAAAATTTGTTTCACTGCTAAAGGCGTAAATAAATTGATACATAAACTAAATAATAACTGAACACTTTACAATCAATAATTAAAGCGAAAAGCGAACGCGCGTGCTTTGTTGTTAGTACGGTTCGTTGTAGCATCTGTTTTCGTTATAGAATCCTGATTTTATTAATAACAGGTGTTCGTTTTAACATTTTTCGTTGTAAGGTCGGTCGTTGTAGCATACCCTACTGCATTTGTTAAGATTAAAATCAAGACAACAAGCTAGTTTTGTTGTTGTAACAAGCAAGTTTATTAAGAAAATCTATTTTGTATATTTCATAACTTTTTTTATTTCGGCAAAATTTAAATAATTTTATTAAGTCAGTTAGTTTTTCGTATCTAAGGATAGAAGATGCCGTGCAATATCTTAAAAGTTCGATATTTTGCGACTTTTATGTTCTTTGCCGCCGAATGAGGTCAAAGTTGTGTCGCAGTGGGGCACGTGTTGGGGGTGAAGCACGTGTCGCAAATTAGGTCAACGCAAATCCTCGCTCGCTTCATTCAGCCCTTCCGAGCCCTTGTTCCTTCCTTATTTGCTTAGCAATTTATAATCCTTTATAATTGAGATAACTTTTGGTTTTTCTTTCTTTAAGCCTCGACTAAAATTAGATTTCGTCTAGTTTTAATTTGTTTTTTTGTTAGTTTTTGTTTCGTTTACTTTATGACGCGGTTTCGTGCTGCGCCGCAAAGATTTTCAGGCGTAGACGTGTTATTGATACTGCGTTAATTGTCTTTACATAAGTGAGTAGTTGACGATGATTTAAAAAAAATCAGATCTTCGCGCTTGTTTTGCTAAGGTTTACGTTGGAGAAAGCATCGCTTTAAATTAGTTAAACCACCAAACAAAACTAATCCGTATGAATGTAATTTATTGTTCTCTTACTTAGATTATTTAAAGGTAACGTGATTAAAATTGTTATATTTTTACCGGAAATGCAAGGTTGGCTTATCCCGAAATAAACCAACGAAGGTACAGGATGGTCCAAATTCGATGGGATTGCATATGGGTATCTCGCTTAATATTTAAATAGAGAAACGGTTACATTACTAAAAATTTGCAGTTCTTCGAGACAAACTCAAAACCGCCCATTTCAAAATTATTCTATCATTTCCGGTTTTTAAGTTGTTGAATAAAAAGTGTTTTTTTGTTATATTAATAATGTGTTATATCTCCGTTATTGTTTTAAATATCGAAAATATTCATGTTTAATTTGATTACTTATACTAAAAAAAAATTTACCTTCTCCGTTAAAAAGTTTTGACACAAACTTACCTTTTTTTAAATGGAAGCAATATTTGGCTATGACCGATTTAAATTCCTTGTTTTTTTCTCATTCCAAATATATGGTTGAGGTATTTATTTTCAATAATACGCCAGTGACAAAGGTTTTTAATTTTTTGTTTTAAAGAAAATCATAGTAGGCTGTGAAAACAAAAACAAAAAAAATAATGTGTCAAACCTTTTAAAACCCATGTGGTACAAGTTACGAAGGTTTATAATTTGTGGTTTTTATAAACATTGTAAATATTTGTACATAAGATAACAACAACATAGTCGGAATCAGCAGTAATGTAGTATATTGCTGTTTATCTTAAGTTCAAACATTTTTGGTGTTTATTTCAACAACAAATTTAAGAACCTGGGTAACCTGTACCACATGAGTTTTAAAAGGCTTAACACCTTGTTTTTTTTTTTTGTTTTCACAGCCTACTATGATTTTCTTTAAAAAAAAAACTAAAAAACCTTCGTAACTTGCGTATTAATGAAAATAAATACCTCAACCCTTATATATTTGGAATGGGAAAAAAATAATGAATTTAAATAGGTCATAGCCAACTATCGTTCCCATTTAAAAAAAGGTAAGTTTTTGTCATAACTTTTTAACGGCAAGTGTGAATTTTTTTAATTTAAATTTGGCAATGTTGCTAAATTTTGTGCTTATTGATAAGCCAAAGAGAAATTAAAAATATCTCAAACGATATCCGAGAAAATTAGGAAAAACCGGAAAATACGATTTTTGAAAATCGACTATAACTCCTTAGGGGTTTTAAATGTTTTAAATGTGTAAAAACATAGCCGAAGCAATTTTTTAAGCCCAATCGGATGGTGGTCACAAATTTCCTAGATCGATTCGTTTTTGTTTTATGACAACCAACTTTATTTTTTCTTTTGGGCGCAATTTTTGCTATTTACATAATCAAATAGCATCTATTTTTCTAAATCCATTGATGTATTACACATGGTATTTTACTTCTTTATTCATTGTCAAATTTAAAAATTAAGGGTTTTAAACAATAACCATTATAAATCAGGTAGGCCGGTCGTTGTAGTTTATATTGTTTCCATGACAACTAAAAGTTTTGAAAGCTCGTTGCTTGTCATCGTAACGTAACAGATTCGTAAAAATGAACTGTCATGTGAAAAATAAATAAGAAGCTTAATATCGGAAAATAAACAGAATATACTTAGCCTTAATTTAAATAACACCACGAAACATAATTAAAAGTTATTTTTATTAATACAAAAGTTTGCAACATAAAAACAAAAAGTTAGTTTTTAGAATTTTTCAGTTTTTATTAAATATGTTTTTATATTATTATTTAGCATACAAATCTGCACCCTTACTAGAATTATAACCTATCTGTGTGCAGCTTTTATGTTAAGCGATTGGCTGACATAATGATTGATACTGAACAACTTTTCTTGGTAAAATATTATCATACGTTTAAAATTAAGCATCAAGTAGAAATGAACTTCCTATTGTTCATTTGAAATTCATTTTTCATCAGTCACATTACTAGATAAATTAATCCTTTGCCACTGTACGTTTATTGCGGGAAAACAATCTCGCAATAGTCAATGATACGTCAATTTCTCGGTGTTGTTTACTAATTTTAAATCAGAACAAAATGTAACATTTTGTGCATAATACAATACATTTTAAAATAAAGTTTTCAAATATATAAAAATTACAAAAGACTTGTAGAAACTGGTATTAATCTGCTGAATTATATTATTAATTTTAAACCACAGGAAGTTGTTAAAACGCTTTCCTCTTGATTTTGCAAATTTGAACCTTGATTTAAGTTATCGCCGGTCTTTGACATATTTACTTGAATATATGTAACAGTCTACTGACGCATTATTTGCGTCGATCATTTGATAGCAGGATGTAGATCCTCAAATGATCTGATTATCATACATAATTTCTGAAAGTGTAGTGGAATAAAGGAAGCCGAATATTTACGCTATGTAGATTACTCGAAATAAGTCACCATGATTGTTATATTTAAATATTTTAATTTGCACCATAACTTTTTTATTGGACGATTAGCAAATGAGATTCAGTTTTAACGTCTTGCTTTACATTTTGTTCGATGCGGGTGCGGATGCTACTATTTATAATTATACATTTTTTCTAGAAAACTGTACCAAATTAATTTACTCTTTTTTCCCCGTAATTACTCCACTTCGAATAGGTAATCGTTTTACCAATATTAATTTCACTACTTAAGCGTTATTATACAGGTTGTTTTATTGGCTTAATTACAAACTTTAGCAGTTAATTGTAAATGCAACTTAAAAACAAATGACTTTCTGTCAAAAGACCGATTCTGCAGCCTTCAAAATCGATTAAAGTAACCTAGATGTTAATTAAAATTAATAAAAAAATAAATTTTCGTCCAAAAGTTATATAAATACTCGTAATAGAGATATATTTATTATTGTCCGCTGCATCTGGAATTCTTTGCACTAGTTTACTGAATAGACATGTTGCTTTAAGTGTTTCTAAATAATAATGGCAGCAATTTTTTCAGTAATAAACAAATTTTGTTTTTTATTAGATTATCATGGCTATTGGTATTTTCGTATAAAAAGCTTAAAATTACTGCTAATCAATAAAAAAAAACATCGAACCTATGTGTATGTTTATCTAGTTTTTTTTTTTAATTAAAATTGCATCTACAATCATCCGGTAACATTTGTACGAAGGTTAACGAAACTATCTGTGTTAACGCCTTTGCAATCAGATTTTTTCTATCGGATTCCATTTTGGTACCACAGACGAAAAAAGAAATTTTATCATTTTTGAAAATTTGCTATAACTTCTTTATTTATTAAATTAGAACAAAATGTTATATAGGTTCTTAATACAGATTTTTATGCTTAATTTAAAAACATGAGTATTTTTTGCCACCTTGATTTTCGATATATGGAGTAAACTTACAATATATTAAATGAAAACCCTAGTTAGCCATGACTTTATGTGAAAGAGTATTTTTTTATCTTTTTAAGAATATATAGTTGTGTATATTTGTTGAAAAAATAACCCAGATATAGCCAATTTTGTAAAAATTCGACCATCAAAGTTTGCTATGATCTCGTAAACAAGTGATGATTGCAATTATTAAACAACCAAACGTCATATCCAAGTAAATTTTTAACTTTTTAAGCAAATCCGTGTATTCTTTTGTATTTTATAACTGTTTATTGTGGTATTGTGAACATAACCAAATTTGAACACTTTGAAAAGTTTAATATGTTAGAAGTTTGCATTGTAAGTGGTATAAACGTAGCGGCTGTTGCAGATCTTACTTGGAAATGATGTTTACTTGTTTATCAATTGCAAACATCACTTGTTTATGAAATCATTACAAACTTTGATGATTGCATTTTTACAAAATTGGCCTTTTCTCGGTTATTTTTTGCAACAAATATATAAAACTATATATTTTTAAAAAGCAAAAAAAAACTCTTTCACGTAGTCATGGCCAACTAGGATTTCCATTTAAAAAAAAATGTAAGTTTACTCCATATCCCCAAAGTCAAGGTGGCTAAAAAAAATTTCTTATGTTTTTAAATTCAGAATAAAAATCTTTATAAAAAAACCTATATAACATTATGCTCTAATTCAATAAATAAAGTAAGATTTCAAAAATGATGATATTTCATTTTTCGTCTGTAGTGCCAAAATTTGGTCCACCCTGTATTAAAAAAAAAAGACCAAAATGTAATTTTTAAATTTATTGTACCTACTTGAAAATTTAAAATAACAGATATTAAAATTATATTTTAATTTTAAGTCTCATGTAGGTACTCATTTTCATGTCAAACAGAATAAATTAAATACCTGGAAAAATTAAATTATTTCATTACATAAATACTTTTTTTTATAGTAAAAATAAATTTAGGCATCTACTGATTTTTTATTCCTCTTTTTAATTCAAACTTATAACTAAATAATACTTTATCGCGAATCAGCGTAGGTACCTATTTACCCTAATGGATCGTCCTTAAAATTAGGGGTTTGGGGCAGTCCAAATTTTTAATTGCTCCGCTCCGGCATCAAAATGCCTGCTCCGGCTTCGCTCCGTACTCCAAATATTGTTAAAAAAATTGTTTTTAAAATCAAAGTTTTAATTTTATCGGATATGTAGAAGTTGGTTAAAAACAGGGTTGAGCAGATTTAAATCAATTGATTTAAATCAAGTGATTTTTTTTTTTAATTTATCAATTTAAATCACAGATCATATGAGTAGATACAGTATAATATTTATAATAAAACAAAATTGTATTACTATTAGTAATTAAATACACGAAATGGTGAATAAACCATATCAATTTGCTCTTGTAAAGTAATATTCATTGTGGAAATGCAAAAAATAAATGAAAAGTTTTTGACGTTAGCGAAGTGAACAGTCAGTTTTTTCAATTTCCGCGGCACTCTATTGCTCAATAACGATTTGAAGAAAAATGTCGAATATCTCGAAAAGTATGAGTTTTGGGTATAGGACATACTTAACAAAATATGAAGCTCTTTTAAAGACGAATTCGATGACATAAAAAAAGGGGTTTGCATTTGCAAAAATCGAGTTACGAGCTTTTGAAGATCATGTTGCCACCTATTTATAAACACCTCTGTATGTGTGATTCAATTTTTTTCATATCGAGCGAACAGAGAATTTTTTTCTGCATGTCCATACCAAATTACAACTCTGTACTTCAAAATAACTTTAGGAGAATTTTTTAAATAAAGACTTAAAACCTTCAATAATTTAGAATTTTTTTTTTACAACGCCGTATAAAAACCTGTAGTATTTTATATTGATGCAAAGCTAAAACTAAGGCGGTCAAAAATATTAAATAAATTGGGTGTTGTATTTGAAATATAAAAGTTGCTATTAATTGCAGAATGGTGACTCACCCTGTATATTTGAAAATATTTTTATTGCGTTGTTTAGAAAAAACTGTATAAAATAGCACTTATTTGAATCAACTTCATCTCTCAAACCGTTTAGCCACAATCGACCGATCCCGCACTAATGACTCAACCTGTATATAATTAATTAAACATCATCATTTAGCACTGATTTTTTCAAAATTCTTATTCATTATATTTCATTTTTCATTTTGACAACAATTCACCAAGGAATTAAATATATTGGTTATTAAATACAGGGTGAGTCACGACGGACGCGTCGGAGTTTTATGGCGAAACGGTTTATATTTTCCAATTTCTGTCGCTGTTAGATTATGTAAGTCAATAAGGGCTACATTTTAAAAATATTTTCAAATATACAGGGTGCTCCAAAAAAGAGTGCCATATCAAAGTTATACTTTTTCTTATGGAACACCCTATATATTTTTACATTTTTGGATTCCTCTTTAAATTTAATTAAAAAAATGTGGAAGGTCATATGGGTCTTAAGTCAACCGTTCTCGTGAAAATTGCATTTTCATGAAAATACAGTATTTTCAAAAATTTTCAACATTTGAAAACTTTGACAAGTCTGAAGAAATTTGCTTGGAGATAAGACTGACAATAGATTATGTAACACTTTGCACCACCTACATTTTTAAAATATTATACAGGGCGTTTTTTACGCTTGGTCAAACTTGTCAAACTTTAAACATCGATAACTCGTTTTTTTTAAATACAACACCCTATATTTTTTTACCCCGTCTTATAGAAAATTTAATTCTCTTTCGAAAACATTAAGGCTGTTTTTCACCTAAAATTGATATTTTCCGAGATATCGCGATTTTATTGTTAATTATTAGGGCAAAGTAATATTTTCAAGTAGGCTATGAAGGTAGACAGCGGTAATTTGAAACAATTGAAAGAAAAAACAAGAAACTTATAATTTTATCGTTTGACTACACATTTTTGACATTTTTTTATAAGAAAGGTAGATTTACCATTTTTACGTTTAAATATAAGTTTCTCATCAGGGCCACAATATTTTTCATATAATTGAGTTTGATCGTTTGCCAAGTCCTAAAAAACGATTGATAATGTATTAGGTACGAGAACGGAACGCTGATTTTAAAAAAAAAGTAATACTAACTTGTCTAATTTTACATTAAAAAAAAAACATGGTTGGTACTGTTTTCGGTAGAGTGTCGTAGTGTCGTATCGTAAACAGACAAAAAATGGTTTATAGGATTTAGTAATTATCTTATAACACTGGTTCAATAAATAAATGCATATAAATAATTTAAAAAAATCTCTATTTAAACGTAAGTATGGTAAAACTACAACTTTCCTATAAAAATATGTCAAAAGTGTGTAGTCAAACGATAAAATTATAAGTTTCTTGTTTTTTCTTTCAATTGTTTCAAATTACCGCTGTCTACCTTCATAGCCTACTCGAAAATATTACTTTGCCCTAATAATTAACAATAAAATCGCGATATCTCGGAAAATATCAATTTTAGGTATAAAACAATATTAATGTTTTCGAAAGAGAATTAAATTTTCTATAAGACGGGGTAAAAAAATATAGGGTGTTGTATTTAAAAAAAACGAGTTATCGATGTTTAAAGTTTCACAAGTTTGACCAAGCGTAAAAAACGCCCTGTATAATATTTTTAAAATGTAGGTGGTGCAAAGTGTTACATAATCTATTGTCAGTCTTATCTCCAAGCAAGTTTCTTCAGACTTGTCAAAGTTTTCAAATGTTGAAAATTTTTGAAAATACTGTATTTTCATGAAAATGCAATTTTCACGAGAACGGTTGACTTTAGACCCATATAACCTTTTACATTTTTTGAAGTAAATTAAAAGAGGAATCCAAAAATGTAAAAACATATAGGGTGTTCCATAAGAAAAAGTATAACTTTGATATGGCACTCTTTTTTGGAGCACCCTGTATATTTGAAAATATTTTTAAAATGTAGCCCTTATTGACTTACATAATCTAACAGCGACAGAAATTGGAAAATATAAAACGTTCCGCCATAAAACTCCGTCGCGTCCGTCGTGACTCACCCTGTATATAAAAAAACTATTATGTATTTATTTTGATAAATATTGTTAATATTAAATAAAAACTCAATATGGCAGTCATTTAGGTTTTAACTGGTCCACTGTGTTCAGAAAATTACTACGCTCAACGGCACAATTAACCGCCCACCTCCAAAATTCGAGATATTTGCCAGTTTCATTTTTTATGACTTTTAATATTAATTATAATCAATTAAGAATTAAATCAGGAATTGGAAAAACAAACGAATTACAAAATTTGAATGTGTTTATGGGATTTTATCACAAAAGTAGACATTTACAAAAACGTCCTTAATTGCAGCTCTACAATTACTCACTATGGACTGTATGGTAATTGTTTTTTCAAAATTTTAATAACGTGTGTTGCCTCCACGTGCTCTGATGACTTGCTGGAGGTGATTAGGAAGACCATCGATGATATCCAGGATGTCTGTTTGCGGTATGTTGTGCGCCATTCCTCTTGAGCGACTATCCGTAACTCTTGCAATGTTGTTGGTACATGTATTCCACTTTTTATGCGCCTCTTTAGATTGTCCATACATGTTTTATAGGATTGAGGTTGCGACTCCCTGCAGGCCAGTCCAATCTTTGGAAGCCCACAGCATCCAAGTTATCGGAAACGATTCTGGCTACGTGTGGCCGCGCGTTGTCGTGCATTAATTGGAAATCTTCACCAATAAATGGCTCAAATGGCACGACACTTAATCCATGTGGCCTATCTACCTTCGCGGTTGTAAGCCATTGGGTAAAGTTAAGTTTCCTTCTGTCCAGTGCTTGTTTTATTCCTTCCTGTCACATTTTCCTTGGCCTGTCTCTCGTTTTCTTTTTGGTACCTACTTCTCGCTTCAAATACTTTTCTTGTTAACCATGTGTTGTCCATAGGTTTCACATGTCTTTTTGTGTTTTCCTCTTTGCGTTTTATTTATTCTCATGGCCTTTTTCATTGCTTGTGTCAATTCCGATATCCGCTTGTTATCTTTTCTTATCAATGTTTTGAATGATGCTTAGTTCCATACGGTTTATTTTCCCTCTTCTTTATCTCATTTCCAGTCTATTGTCTATTGCTATTCTATCAATTGTGAATTTTTGGTATCCTATTTTTACCGTTTTTCCCTTCCCTCTTTCTTCGGCGATTTGTTTTATAATTTTCTGTACTTCTCTTTCTTCTTTTATCATTTCATTGTTTATGTTGTTTTTTTCTTGTAGTTGTTCTAGTTTGTTATTGTTTTTCATTATCATTTCTTTTTCATATGCATCCTCGACACCGAAAGGTACAAGAGGAACCGATTGAAGAAGAAGATGCATTATCTACTTCCGCTTTGCACGTTTTGGCACCTATTTTGGTGGCTTCTTTGATCTAGACTTTTATGCCTATTGTCTTATCTATGAAGTGGTCTAACCCGTAGTTTAGGTCAGCTCTTCCTTTATTTCCAGCTATGTTCTTGATGTTATCCTTTTCTAGTCTTCCTTCCACGTTTATCAGTTTTTCTTTTTTAATTCTTATTTTCTTCTTTTAGCTTTTCGTTTTCTTCTTTGAATTCTTTCAGTTCCTGTTGGAACAATTATTGATCGTGTAATATCTCTTTATTATCTTACATTAATTCTTTCATCATTTCTGTGAGTGTGTCCATCTTATCTTCTTCTTATTGCTTATTCTTTTGAGGTGTTCCGCTCATATTCTTGATTTTCCTAAACGTTTCTTTTAAAACTTCTCCGTTTTTGTTTCGCACTTTACAAATTTACACCACCCACAATGTCTGCTAATGACTTTTTCTTTTACCACACATGATTATTATTGGTGTAAACGTTAAATATAGCTGTTCTTGAACTTCCGATGGTATTTTCGGGCAATACCAATGTTGTTATTAATTTCATAGTTTTATTAGATAGTCCATATCATTTGAAAATGAAATGTACCTACGAGTATGTGAAATATGTGAGGGTAAGGAATGTTTAATGATCATTTTAGGTGAACTAAGCAATCAATTAGGTACTTGTTGTTGTGATTTGAAACACGTATACCGAAACCAATTTTGCTAATTAGATGAAAGTACAACCAACTGTAAGTATTCTAATTAATATGTGCGTATCTAAAAATCTCATCTAATTAAATTCTCATCTTGAACCTCATGATCGCGAACGTTGCTTGTACTAGACGCGCTAATGAGTGCCATATAACACAACATTCGTGGTGTATTTTTTTTTAAATATTTCATCCACCTAATAGAAGTCGTGTACCTTAAATAATGCCTGTATTCTTTAATCACGTAATTATTTCATTCCGTGCGGTCCAAATGTCTGACTGTAATCGGTGTAGATCGATGTCGATAACGATGAATAATTCCACGTGTGAAAACACATGTTGGTGGACTAATACATACCGTGCGTGACAGATGCCGCTACTGATAGCGTCACTCCGACACGGTGACATCTGAACTTATATTTTACTAATCGAATTTTAGATTTACCTGAAAGATGTATATTTAACGAAGCCGTGTAAAGCATTAGTAGTTTTATGAAAATTATATAGTACGTTTTTCATTCCATATTGTAGCAAAGAATTGTATTGTAAATCCTACTGACTTACTAAACAATTTCTGAAAAAAAAATGACTTTGAAAATGTTATTATATCATAGCAGTCTGTGCATTTCACAGCATAAAACACAATCACTTGTTTAAATGTCAGATAATGCCCGATGATGACAACAAGATTTTTCTGGTAAAACATGTAGGCCCAACTGGAACAATATAAATTAAAACTAAAATTGCGAAAAATCAACAGACCTGGCTTTTCTTTATTCATATCAATACATGTTCATTCGTATAAAAGTAATTTGATTTTTACAAAAAAATTGTTTTAGGCCAAAGTGTATGTACTAATAACGTATTTACAAGTCAGTTACAAAAATCATCGTGTTTTGTTTTGTTAAATACATAAATTGTTGTTTTGGTATGCAAAAAACAAATTTTTTAAATCTTTTTTTTGTAAATTTTCTAATGGAACATCATTCGAATGATAAAATAGCATATTACATAACAAGAGTTGTAAGAAGCGGCGAGTACGTATTTCCACGAGTGCGTTATTGCTTTACAGCTCGTGTTATGTAGCTTACTTTTTCTACGATCACATAATACCTATGATTTTAACGGGTTTTTTTTTTATAATATACACATGTAATTACGTTGTTTTGTCAATTTTGACGTAAGCCTAGGGTTTGGGAAGATTCGGTCTTTTTGGATTCGACGAATCCGAATTGAATCCACGAATATTTTACGAATCCGAATCCGAATCCTGTTCTAAAATAAAATGAATTACAATGCCATAAAAATTATTGTATGGTGTTTGAAGTTCGCGCAAATTTTAAAATTACAGGCGATTTACAATATTTGTTGCGGTTGTCAGTTTTGTCAGTAGCGCATCAATGGTTTTTACTAACACGGTGTTAAGTTAATCAATAATTATACTAATAATTCAAACAGCCTTCAATCAGTTATAATGCCACCAGTGGCGTAGGCAGGAGGGGGTCAGGGGTTCAGAAGCTCCCCCCATAGGTTCGCAATAAGTCGTTATAGAGCCGGAGAACTGTAAATTTTGTGCTAAAAAAAAGGTCTTCGGCTCTTTTTTACCGTTTATTAACCCCCCCCCCCATGATGAAACCATCAAACATCCTGCTGCAAAAAAAAACTTAAAAAGAGAATGGTGACCTAAAAAAATAGGTCCTCAGCTCTATTTGCATTTATTAACCCCCCCCATGGAAGCATTTTGCCTACGTCACTAAATGGCGCTGTATTTCATTGTTAAAGTACCTATGAAGTAAAATAACAAGTATATTAGTGTATGTAATGGTATCTAATTACTGTAAACAATAATAAATTAAAGTTCATTCTTCGGTAATTAAAAAAGTATTAATTCCTTAATGAATACCTTTCATAAAAATTTTATATTTTATAACTAAAAACAACAATAAATGAATTAAAGTACATTCTCTAATAATTTTGGTAACAAATTTTACTGATTGTGAGTACATGATAAAAATGTTACAAAATTATTTGTCGCTCAAAAAATAAAATTTGAAAAAACTAAAGCGTTTAAAGATTTATTTGACAAACTTGTTGTGCAAAAATTATGTGCTACAGAGAGAGTTCTCTCTGAATAGGTTGACGTTGGTTTAATTGTTATGATTGCTCGATATAATAATTTTTCTAAATAGTCCGTTCTAATTTTGGTATTTGAAAATAATGCAAATTCTTTTTTAAGGTATGCAAATTTATCTTGAGACTTTGGTAATATAGGGCATTTTACCGTTTCCAATATTTGATTAAGTTCTTCTTCCATCGTTAACACCTGAACGTCATCTGCATGTGCAATATTTCTGCAATCATCCTCAGAGCATTCAGCTCTATTTCTTCATATTTTTTTCCGTCAGACAATCGTTTCATAATATTTGTTGCAAAATTAAGCATTTTCTTTGAAGGTGTGGTAGTTATACAGGGTGTCCCAAATTACATTTCCAGCATGGGGATCTCGCTTATTATAAGAGATACAGGTTTGTTTAAATTAGATAAATTATTCCTTAGTATGAGAGGAGCCACAATCAATTTTTAAAAGTACAAAATTCGTCGTGCTTCAGATGTTATAGCAAAAAATATGAAAATGTCGAATTTCTTTTTTCTTTCATAACTTTTTTGTCTTAATCGTTAGAACAATTGTATTGGTACTTTCTGAAGGTACTTTTTAATGGAGAATGTAACTGTCATTTTAGATTTTTTTTAACACCTACCATTTTTGAGATATTACCCCTAATTTCATTTTTTCTTATAGGCCGCGAAGTTGGCTATGGAATAGTTGAATGTGCTTTTTTTTTCTCGTTTAAATGAGATATTACTTGCTATACCTACTTTTATAAAGAAGTCACAAAATGAATAAAAATCGTATTTTACCCATCAGTTATCAAGCTATCTATGAAAATAAAAACAAAAAACAACTAATTAAATGTCAAATGACAGTTACCATTTGTATGCGACATCATTTATTAGAATGTATAGTATTGTTGTGTAATTCGATAGTTTTTGTAGCAGATTTGTTTTCATATAATTATGGGCACATTTACAACTAATTAAAAATTTTTAATGTTGAAATGCTAAATTCTTTACAACAGAAACTGTGCAAAATAGATATTTGTAATTCTTTATGGATTTGTTTTGGACTTTTGGTTGGTTTTTCGAAGAAACTATATTCTTTTAAATATATTTCCAAATTTCTGTAATTACACACTCTTCGTTGCCTTTTCTCAAGATATTATAGCTCAAGTATATTCGCTCAGCTTCCACACAGTTTTTATGGTAAAGAATGTAGCATCTCAACATGTCAAATTTTTCGCTATTTTTAAATGTAGCCATCATTATAACAATAATTACTACAAAGACTATCGAATTACACAACAATAATATGAAATTCTAATAAATGATACCACAGACAAATGGCAACGGTCATTTGACATTTAATTAGTTGTTTTTTGTTTTTATTTTCATAGATAGCTTGATAAGTCATAGGTAAAATACGATTTTTTTCATTTTGTGATTTGTTTATAAAAATAGGTATAGCAAGTAATATCTCATTTAAACGAGTAAAAAAAGCACATTTAACTATTCCATAGCCAACTTCGCGGCCCATAAGAAGAAATTGAATTGGGGGTAATATCTCGAAAATAGTAGGTGTTAAAAAAAATCTAAGATGACAGTTACATTCTCCATTAAAAAGTACCTTCAGAAAGTGCAAATAAAATTGCTCTAACGATTAAGACAAAAAAGTTATGAAAGAAAAAAGAAATTCGACATTTTCATATTTTTTGCTATAACATCTGAAGCACGACGAATTTTGTACTTTTAAAAATTGATTGTGGCTCCTTTCATACCAAGGAATAATTCATCCAATTTAAACAAACCTGTATCTCTTATAATAAGCGAGATCCCCATGCTGGAAATGTAATCTGGGACACCCTGTATAAGACCTAACATGAGATTCGTCGAATCTTAGACCGAATATCGAATCCGAATATTTATAATAGGATTCGGCGAATCCGAATCCGGGTACCCGGATCCGGAAAACCCTACGTAAGCCTACTTTGACATTTTTAGACAAGTGTGCGTTTTGCTTACTGTGCGTTAGGAATCACTTCCTACCTTACTAGGTATGCAGGAAGTGTTTGACGTGAGTGTACTTTGATCATTTCTTTAAAAAAACTTTGCTTTTTGCTTACCGTACGTAAGCATAAGCACCCACTTACTATGCATGCAGGCTGTACGGTAAGAGTAATTTACACTAGTGGTAGAAAAAGTGTTTTTTGGCACATTTGAATTGTGATATTCAATAAAATTTTGGTACTTTGTACGTTGGTATGTCACATACTTAGAAATAGTACATAGCAATTGATTAGGCAGCCGGTAATGATAAACAAATTGCTTTGCATGTAACATGATTTCATACCTATGATTTTAACAACACCTCCACCTCATTAACGACGACAAGCAAAATAATCCAGCCAAGTATAATTAAACTACACAACGTAACAAAATGATTTTACGTGTAATTTCTTCCGCAGGTAGTTATTACTATTCCTATCAACACGCACATTAATATTCACCTGCGTATAAATTAACACCATTTCTCACAAGGCTTTGGCTTTTATTCCGAGTAAATCAGAGCAGGCGGTAGCACAATAAAACCAGGTAACAAATGCTGCTGTGTGTTTTACAAAAGACGGTCGTGAATTAATCGGTGAGGTGTAATTACACAATCAGATGGCGACGTTCGCGTGTTCCGGAGTGCCCGGACTCGAACTCCGGGGAGCCTATCTGATTATACGGAGCGGGTCATCGAAATGCCAAGTCATTCCTGTGCTAGAATTGCAGGGGACGTTTTTTAAATCTTTCTTACTGCTGCACAGATATGTTTCTGCATGTAAATGTAACCAAATTTGAAACACATTCGTCTAGAAATAAATACAGGGTGGTCCACTTTTTTGTAGCAGGACTTTAACAGTCGATACAAAAACTCATTTCAAAGCGAATATTCCATATCAGCATGAGCCCATAAACGCTTCATTTTAAAGATACAGGGTGTTGAAATTTTCGAAAAAATATTGATACCTAATTTTGAACCGTTTCCCAACCAGTAGAAATATTAATCAAATTTGATATACAGCCCCACCTTACAGGTTACCACATTCGATGAGAATTACAAGCCCCAAAAGCAAACAGTGGCGGAGTTGTGGGGGTTCAGTTTCAATAAATTTTAAAAAAAACTAGTACCCTGTTCAAAATCAAACTCGGGTAGAGCAGTTTGTTATAAACAAAAAGTGTCTCTTGACTTTTCAGCAGAGAATTGTAAGTTGCAGAGTAGGTAAATGCTCAAAATGTAGATCATTATTCGTTAATTTTGCGGAATTTCTTTCCTCATTATTAGCATCTTCTGTTATTCAAAACGCAAAAATGGGCAATTACTTCTTTATTTCGAACATTAGCGATATTTTTAGATCCAATTTATGGGCTAATTTTTCGCTAGAATAATAAAATAAATCAAATTTCGCGCAAAACGGTGGTAGATACGAAGAAAAGTCACGAGACACTTTTTGTTATTAATGTCTTTTCGAAACATATTCGCGAATAATTTTTTAACTGCTTAAGATATCGACTTTAAATTTTCAGGACATGTTTATGATGCTTACGCTAACAAACAAACGGTTCAGGAAATATTCCAATATTCTGTTTGTAAGATACCTCAAAAATTAACTCAACAAAGCAACATTTCTTCGTTATTAATGTCTTTTCGAAACATATTCGCGAATAATTTTCTGACTGCTTAAGATATCGACTTTAAACTTTCAGGACATGTTTATGTTGCTTACTCATAACAAATAAACGGTTCAGGAAATATTCCAATATTCTGTTTGTAAGATACCTCAAAAATTAACTCAACAAAGCAACATTTCTTAGTTATTAATGTCTTTTCGAAACATATTCGCGAATAATTTTCTAACTGCTTAAGATATCGACTTTAAATTTTCAGGACATGTTTATGATGCTAACTCATAACAAATAAACGGTTCAGGAAATATTCCAATATTCTTTTTGTAAGATACCTCAAAAATTAACTCAACAAAGCAAAATTTCTTAGTTATTAATGTCTTTTCGAAACATATTCGCGAATAATTTTCTAACTGCTTAAGATATCAACTTTAAATTTTCAGGACATGTTTATGTTGCTTACTCATAACAAATAAACGGTTCAGGAAATATTCCAATATTCTGTTTGTAAGATACCTCAAAAATTAACTCAACAAAGCAAAATTTTTTTAGTTATTAATGTCTTTTTGAAACATATTCGCGAATAATTTTCTAACTGCTTAAGATATCGACTTTAAATTTTCAGGAAATGTTTATGATGCTAACTCATAACAAATAAACGGTTCAGGAAATATTCCAATATTCTGTTTGTAAGATACCTCAAAAATTAACTCAACAAAGCAACATTTCTTCGTTATTAATGTCTTTTCGAAATATATTCGCGAATAATTTTCTAACTGCTTAAGATATCGACTTGAAATTTTTAGGACATGTTTATGTTGCTTACTTATAACAAACAAACGGTTCAGGAAATATTCCAATATTCTGTTTGTAAGAAACCTCAAAAATTAACTCAACAAAGCAAAATTTCTTCGTTATTAATGTCTTTTCGAAACATATTCGCGAATAATTTTCTAACTGCTTAAGATATCGACTTTAAATTTTCAGGACATGTTTATGATGCTAACTCATAACAAATAAACGGTTCAGGAAATATTCCAATATTCTTTTTGTAAGATACCTCAAAAATTAACTCAACAAAGCAAAATTTCTTAGTTATTAATGTCTTTTCGAAACATATTCGCGAATAATTTTCTAACTGCTTAAGATATCGACTTTAAATTTTCAGGACATGTTTATGTTGCTTACTCATAACAAATAAACGGTTCAGGAAATATTCCAATATTCTGTTTGTAAGATACCTCAAAAATTAACTCAACAAAGCAAAATTTCTTAGTTATTAATGTCTTTTTGAAACATATTCGCGAATAATTTTCTAACTGCTTAAGATATCGACTTTAAATTTTCAGGAAATGTTTATGATGCTAACTCATAACAAATAAACGGTTCAGGAAATATTCCAATATTCTGTTTGTAAGATACCTCAAAAATTAACTCAACAAAGCAACATTTCTTCGTTATTAATGTCTTTTCGAAACATATTCGCGAATAATTTTCTAACTGCTTAAGATATCGACTTGAAATTTTTAGGACATGTTTATGTTGCTTACTTATAACAAACAAACGGTTCAGGAAATATTCCAATATTCTGTTTGTAAGAAACCTCAAAAATTAACTCAACAAAGCAAAATTTCTTCGTTATTAATGTCTTTTCGAAACATATTTGCGAATAATTTTCTAACTGCTTAAGATATCGACTTTAAATTTTCAGGACATGTTTATGATGCTAACTCATAACAAATAAACGGTTCAGGAAATATTCCAATATTCTTTTTGTAAGATACCTCAAAAATTAACTCAACAAAGCAAAATTTCTTAGTTATTAATGTCTTTTCGAAACATATTCGCGAATAATTTTCTAACTGCTTAAGATATCGACTTTAAATTTTCAGGACATGTTTATGTTGCTTACTCATAACAAACAAACGGTTCAGGAAATATTCCAATATTTTGTTTGTAAGATACCTCAAAAATTAACTCAACAAAGCAAAATTTCTTAGTTATTAATGTCTTTTCGAAACATATTCGCGAATAATTTTCTAACTGCTTAAGATATCGACTTTAAATTTTCAGGACATGTTTTTGATGCTAACTTATAACAAATAAACGGTTCAGGAAATATTCCAATATTCTGTTTGTAAGATACCTCAAAAATTAACTCAACAAAGCAACATTTCTTCGTTATTAATGTCTTTTCGAAACATATTCGCGAATAATTTTCTAACTGCTTAAGATATCGACTTGAAATTTTTAGGACATGTTTATGTTGCTTACTTATAACAAACAAACGGTTCAGAAAATATTCCAATATTCTGTTTGTAAGAAACCTCAAAAATTAACTCAACAAAGCAAAATTTCTTCGTTATTAATGTCTTTTCGAAACATATTCGCGAATAATTTTCTAACTGCTTAAGATATCGACTTGAAATTTTTAGGACATGTTTATGTTGCTTACTTATAACAAACAAACGGTTCAATAAATATTCCAATATTCTGTTTGTAAGATACCTCAAAAAATAACTCAACAAAGCAAAATTTCTTAGTTATTAATGTCTTTTCGAAACATATTCGCGAATAATTTTCTAACTGCTTAAGATATCGACTTTAAATTTTCAGGACATGTTTATGTTGCTTACTCATAACAAATAAACAGTTCAGGAAATATTCCAATATTCTGTTTGTAAGATACCTCAAAAATTAACTCAACAAAGCAACATTTCTTCGTTATTAATATATTTTCAAAACATATTCGCGAATAATTTTTCAACTGCTTAAGATATCGACTGTAAATTTTCAGGACATGTTTATGTTGCTTACTCATAACAAATAAACAGTTCAGGAAATATTTCAATATTCTGTTTGTAAGACATCTCAAAAATTAACTCAACAAAGCAAAATTTCTTAGTTATTAATGTCTCTTCGAAACATATTCGCGAATAATTTTTTAACTGCATAAGATATCGACTTTAAATTTTCAGGACATGTTTATGATGCTAACTGATAACAAACAAACAGTTCAGGAAATATTCCAATATTCTGTTTGTAAGAAACCTCAAAAATTAACTCAACAAAGCAACATTTCTTCGTTATTAATGTCTTTTCGAAACATATTCGCGAATAATTTTTTAACTGCTTAAGATATCGACTTGAAATTTTCAGGACATGTTTATGATGCTAACTCATAACAAACAAACGGTTCAGGAAATATTCCAATATTCTGTTTGTAAGATACCTCAAAAATTAAGTCAACAAAGCAAAATTTCTTCGTTATTAATATATTATCAAAACATATTCGCTAATAATTTTTCAACTGCTTAAGATATCGACTGTGAATTTTTAGGACATGTTTATGTTGCTTACTCATAACAAATAAACAGTTCAGGAAATATTCCAATATTCTGTTTGTAAGAAACCTTAAAAATTAACTCAACAAAGCAACATTTCTTCGTTATTAATGTCTTTTCGAAACATATTCGCGAATAATTTTTTAACTGCATAAGATATCGACTTGAAATTTTCAGGACATGTTTATGATGCTAACTCATAACAAACAAACAGTTCAGGAAATATTCCAATATTCTGTTTGTAAGATACCTCAAAAATTAACTCAACAAAGCAAAATTTCTTAGTTATTAATGTCTTTTCGAAACATATTCGCGAATAATTTTCTAACTGCTTAAGATATCGACTTTAAATTTTCAGGACATGTTTATGTTGCTTAACATAACAAACAAACGGTTCAGGAAATATTCCAATATTCTGTTTGTAAGATACCTCAAAAATTAACTCAACAAAGCAAAATTTCTTAGTTATTAATGTCTTTTCGAAACATATTCGCGAATATTTTTTTAACTGCTTAAGATATCGACTTGAAATTTTCAGGACATGTTTATGTTGCTTACTCATAACAAATAAACAGTTCAGGAAATATTCCAATATTCTGTTTGTAAGAAACCTCAAAAATTAACTCAACAAAGCAAAATTTCTTCGTTATTATTTATTAATTATGGCTTGAAAGTAACTACAAAGTTTATTACATCAGTATTATGATAATTTTTCTAAGCTTGGTTATTTTGACAAATAAAAAGCACATAACAATCATTTATAGCATTTACTAGGATTTATTAGTAGGTAGACACAAAACGGAATTTTTGTGGTATCAAGAACATCATAAACAACCAGTTTGCTGTCTCAAAGTAAAATTTAAGGTATTTTTTGTGATAATTTGTTTACGCCCGTATATCAGACGTAAGCTGATTCACAATAAGTGATGATAACTTTTTTGTTTTCTACATTTTCTTCGGTTTAAAAAACAAATTATCTTCATTGTATTATGACAAGCTTACACACTTTATCTCGGTTTTTGTTAGACATGACGCTGTTTTATCAACAGGTTTATGTTTTATGGACGGCTGATTTATTTTAACTAATCTTTACATCTCTCGTACCAGATGAAACAAGAGGAGTGGTACCGGGCAGGTCATCTGGATCTCCGACAACTCGTTTGCAGCGGGTAACACTGGGAGCAAGTTGTGTTCACGTCAACTTAAATTCTAGGGAACAATCATAACGCATTCCCATGTCAAAAACTGTCAACCGTGAACTAGTTCGTTGTGAGAAATAGGCAAAACGTTTGGCCCGTCTAAACACGGAAGCGGCATGGGAATAATATTTTAATTTCCTCAGGTGCGACTTCATTTACATTTAAGGTATATTAGTTCAGTGGATTTCTTGCTAGCAGCTAAAAAAATTTGCAAATTTCAAGGTTCTCAACATTTAAGGACCATATGTAACTAGAAACAGGTACTGAACTTATTATTAAGATTTTCTTAAAATTTGGCTAAACGTTATTCCTCGCAATGTTCTTATTTTCACAACCAATTCCTTAAATTGTACGTTTATCATGTTTTAAATAAAAACATTTCGTCAAACACACACAAAGCTTAAATTTCATTACGATCTGATACTAAGCTCTTAATGGATTAGATTAGTAAAATAATTTAGTAATCGCCCCATGCTAGACGAACAGAAAATTATGTTATTTGTTGCGCCCCGTCCATTATTGGTACTTTGTGGTGAATATTATATCTGCCGCTATTATGTGGCATATCGCTTATCAGTCGTTATCAGAGCCATCGTCAAAGCAAATGGCATTACGTTAAGTTTTGTGTCACGATAATGTTAACTTGACATAGTGTTTTCATGCACATAAATATTTAATGAACACAAATTTAATTTTTATGGCGTTGTTTATTTATTACAACTGTAATAGAAAAAAGTTGAAATAAATAATCCGGGAATATTAGTGTTAATGATTTGTTGTGATATTAAAAAAACCTTACTGCATATGAGGGTGTCGTTATTAATTTTGCAATTTAAATGATACCTCATGGACTGAAGTGAAATTACAGTCGAAATAAAGCGATTAAATTCTGAAAGGTTTTAAGAAAGTTTATCTCATTAATTTAGTTTAAAACTATTATTTGCAAAAATATTCAGGGATTTAGAGGGAAAATGCGACATTAGAAGCAGAGGAACAAAGTGGTTTTTGTGCAGGCCGATCATGTATGGTATGGACAACTTATTTTGTCTAAAACAATTAATAGAGAAGAAAATAAGTACAGCAAGAGATCTACATTTACTTTTCATAGATCTCACAAAAGCCTACGATAGCGTGCCTGTCCAGGAATTATGGAAAGCATAAGAAAATACAAACATAAGTAGTAGAGTAACTAAAGCCATCCAAGAACTGTACAGAGACACTAAAATTAAAATTGGAAAATCGACATCGAAAGGATTTGATACATCGAAAGGACTAAAACAAGGATGTTGCTTGTCCCCGACACTATTTAAAATATACATTGAACACTCCTTGAGAACATGGAAAAAAATGCAAGGGCATGGGGATAAATATAGGGGAGAGCAATATATACACTCTCCAATTTGCGGACGACCAGGTGCTTATAGCCCAAGATAAGGATGACCTCCAATACATGACAAGGAAAATTAAAGAAGAATACGAAAAAACAGGGCTTTCAATGAATATGGAGAAACCTAAATATCTTTGTATTGGGGGAGAATCCGGTGACATAGAATTAGAAAGAGGAGAGAAAATATCCAAATGCAATGTTTATCAATACCTGGGTGTAAAAATTTAAGATGATGGGAAGGATAAAAAAGAAATTCAACAACGAATAGGACAAGGAAGAAGAGGCATCAAAAGGCTTAATGGAATATGGTGGAGTAAAGAAATAACAAATAAGAGAAAAACAACATATATAACACAGTTATTAAAAGAGTATAGTATTGTATGGAGCAGAAGCATGGAGGTGGACAAAAGCAGATAAAAGAAGGCTGGAAGCTTTGGAGATGGATGCCCTAAGAAGATCATGTAGAATATCTAGACTAGATAGAGTACCGAACACAACAATTAAAGAATTAATCGGACTGAGGGAAACTATAATATAAGAGGTAGAAAGACGACAACTTATTTGGCACGGACATGTAAGACGGTTGGCAAACAATCGACTGTCAATCCCTCCTGAAAGGAGAAAACGAGGCAGAACCAGGAGACCACTGTTTCGTTTCTTATTTTGTCTCTTCTTGTAATCCCTTCTATTCTTCTTAGAAATCTCATTTCAGTAGCTACGATTTTACTTTTATTATTTTTTGATAGAGTCCAGGATTCACTGACGTACGCTATATATGATCTGACAACTTTCTTGGTATACTTATTTCTTTTGGTACTTTCTAAAGTAGTCTAATATGAGACCCATTTTGAAAAAAAATTGTAATTCTTACAAAAAAAGACAATTTTCAAATATTAATGCATTTATTGATAGGTCAGTGGGTCTATTTTGACAAACAGGTAATAAAAACAATTTTTTTTTAAACATCTTTACAAAAAAAAAGAATAATAATTTAACGCAAAGAGTAACTAAACAAAAAAGGTATCCTAATATGAGACCCCATATAATATGTACTTATACATTTAAATAATTTCATTTTTAGTCAATCAATTACTTAATAATAATATTAATAATAATAATAACTAACTCATCCTCGATATTTTTGCCCAGGGCAGGTTTTCTACCAAGTTTTCCAAAAACGAGTTGCTCAGAAGAAAAATTTATGTTTCGCCGCCGTTTTAAAGCCCATAGCATGAGTTCTGACTTTTTTAATTGCAAGTACCATTTGTTCCTTGTTCCATTGCTTACGGCGTTTAGAAGAATGAAAATGGTTCTATACGATTAGAGCTGTATAGACAAATAGAGGAGTCTCATATTAGGAACCCTAGGGGGTCTCCTATTTGGAAATAATCACACGTTTAAAAAAAATACTTTGAGATTTGGTTGTTGTTTATTTATCCCTGTAGAAGTTATCGCAATGAATCACCTTTGTATTAGCTATCTTAGAATAGTACTACAAAAGAAATTGTACTTATCATGTTGAAAATATAAATATTTCTTCAAGTTGAACACAAAAAAAATTACCGACATGGTTTTCACGGAACGTCACTTTTTGAGTTTTCTGAGCAGAATTCTGTGACATCTAGCCTACAGTATCAGTACTATAGAATGTATTACCTGTACATGATGTTGCTGTTGTATTTAAAATGTTCTATATAGGATATCGTCTAGGGTCTCATATTAGGAACGGTCTCATATTAGGCTACCTTACCTTATCTCTTTTTTTCCCAAGAATGTGATTCTTAATAAGTTGTACAGCCTTCCGGCTTTTCCAAATTTCTGGTTTATTTCCTCATTTATTTTTCCTGATTCTTCTATGATTGTGCCTAAGTAGCTGTCATTTGTAACCTGTTCCATTACTTGTGCTTGTATAACAATTCTACTTTATTTCTTTCGTGAATATTATTATGGTTTTGCTTTTTTTAATGATACTTCCATGTTTATATTACCTTGTTCTTTATCATATATTTCTAGGTTTTCTTGCAATTTTTTTCTGTTTCGGCTACTAAAATCATGTCAATAAAACCGTTTATTATTAATTTGTGTGACTGCACGCAAAAAACATGATGACGGTTAATTGCAGTTCATTTAAAAATATTTTTAGATTTGTATTACTTATCAGTAAATTGTTTTATTGTTGTTTAAGCTTCCAGTTGTCAAATTGATTCATCATGTAATATGCAAACTAATTTTTAATGTCGAAAATGCAGTGACATCGAAACGTAAAAACGGAGGTCATTCACAGGTACAGTTATTAGATTTATATGGAATTTTATTAATAATGAGATGAAATTGAAATACGGTATTACTACGCCCACTTTTATCGTGATCCATCACGAATAAGTGGGTACATATTTGCATGTCAGGTGAAACGCGGACCTTGAGACAGCTTCATTTCGACTACCTCTAGGTCCAATCGCCACGATAAAAAATTAAATCTGAACAAAACACGCTTTGTGAATAATTCATAGATCCAGCCGTCTACGTGTTGGGAAGTTAGCTACTATCAGCAACCTTCTGTTGTTTTTCTACCCTAGCTCGCGGATTTACACGCCAACAAGTTGATTTTTAAATTAGTGTTGAAAGGTTGACACGCAATTAACATACACGTTAACTTCGGACTATTAATTTTCAACTTCTTTAAAAACGTGCGGTAGTGGTATTCGTTCCAAATTTAACAATCTAGTTATCACCGAGAAATCTCCCACACGTATTTATTATTGCGACTAGGGATTCTGTCCCGGGAATTTTCCGAGACGTAAGTCCCGGGAATTCCCGGGACTTACTTAGTCTCGAGTCCCGGGACATTAAGTTCGAGACTCGAGACGAGACTAAATGTTACAGAACACTGAAATAAATTTTTTATACTTCTTATTTTTAAACAAAATTTACTGCCACAAGTTTAGCCAAAATATTTTGTTTCATAATTTTTTATGTTAATAGTTTATACAGTATTTAGTTAACTTTATTTAAATTTTTTGCTTGCCATGTTTAATTATTTATGTTTATTTCTTGTCTGCTTTAAAGCTTAAGAATAATTGTTAAGTTTATTAGTAAAAATATATCTTACTTATGCTTGTTATATTTTCAAGTTAAATGAAAATTGCTGTTTATTTAAAATAGGCATTTACTTGGAAATATATACTTTATTTACTGTAGAATGTAGACTTAATTAAAAATAATAATACTACTCCTACTAGTATACTTTATATACAGGGTGTGTAAAAATTGGCGGAAGCGCTAAACGTGGCGATGTTCTTCGTAAAATTCTAAGTCGAAAATCTTGATACGAAAATGTTGTACCATGCTTGCTATGTCTGCAAGGGGTCCTCAAAGTTTTGACATTTAGTCCTTTAATAAGCGTTATTATTTAATACTTGCACATGAAAAAGCTGCAATTTGTAATAAAAATAAATTTCGAATAGTATTTTTTCCTAGATATTGTGTTTTTCCTTTCAAAAATTGGTGTTGAAAATATGTAAATCACTGATTTGAATGAAAATAATATATATGGCAACATTGTCATTAGCTGTCATCTCTGTTTTTCTCGTAATTATTTCTAGTTTGTGTTTTACGATACCCAAAAATTTGCAGCTATGTTTACGAACTGAAGGCTTTCAGTTCGAACAAAAATTGTAAATACCTAAGTAAAAATTGTTGATAAAAAAATGTCCAAACGCAAATCAATGTATGCAATGTTGCCAATTTTTTTTTCTTTAAATGGTTCCTGAGGCCATAGGAAGCATGGTACAACATTTTTGTATCAAGATTTTCGACTTTGAATTTTACGAAGAAGATCGTCACGTGTAGCGCTTCCGCCAATTTATACACACCCTGTATAAAATAAATGCTTCAAAAACAAAATCCGTGAATTTGGTTTAATTTAAAAAAAATATTCTGTCAACTGTCGGGACCGATTCACAATCACGATACGTGCAAAGAAGCAATTTTAAATATGTAGCGGGTGCTTTCAGAAACAATGTCACTGTCAAGAAAGCTTATTTTTTACAGTGAAAATAGCCGATGAATTTTGAGTACATGAATATACCACAATTTTTCTTGCACCTTATAAAATCTTCCGTCATTTTTGATGGGTTAAGCCACTATTTTTTAGTATGTGAATAAAATTCGCAAAAGTCTCGAAGTCCCGGAAATTCCCGGGACTTTGATAAAAAAAAGTCCCGAGTCCCGGGACTTTAAAAATTGTCGAGACTCAGAATCCCTAATTGCGACGACTATAACTGCTAAATTATAGAAACTCTTCCAAGTTAAAATAAGCTTCTTTCCGTAACTAGGCATCGCACTTGCACCCCTTAAAGGTAGTCAAGTGGGTCCGCGAATGAACAACAGGAGCTGCGCTATGATGTGTAAAACCACCCATTAATCGTAAGCAGCCGCAGTGCTAAATCGGATGATACTAGCACTAATTGGAGAAGACGAGTTTTACATGCAGCGTTGCTAAGTTATAAACTCTGTTCCAATAGCTAACTTACTGTAAAATCTCTAAAGTGGCTTGGAAAGCACCCAACACACTTAATGATATTCGGGAAAATGCAAAACTAAATTGATGATTACCAACTTAGTTTATAAAAAATGTGTTGTGTTTAGCCAAGACTTTTGTTGTACTTAAATAGAATTAAAACTCGTGGTTTATTCCAAGCCATTCAAAGATAACGGTTATACAGGAAAATGATTTTTTTTATTAAAAGGATTTGTACATAATTACGGTGAAGATAAACCTATAATATACAGTGCATGGCTATTCAAACGTTACATTGTTATTTTTACCATTGGTTTCAGGGTTGAGCAGATTTAAATCAATTGATTTAAATCACGATTTAAATTATGATTTAAATCAAGTGATTTTTTAAAAAAAATCATTGATTTAAATCAAGTGATATTTTTTTTTAAATTATCAATTTAAATCACAGATTATATGAGTACAATATAATATTTATAATAAAACAAAATTGTATTACTACATATTAGTAATTAAATACACGAAATGGTGAATAAACCATATCAATTTGCTCTTGTAAAGTAATATTCATTGTGGAAATGCAATAATTCAAAAAATAAATGACAAGTTTTTGGCGATAGCGAAGTGAACAGTCAGTTTTTTCAATTTCCACGGCACTGTATTGCTTCAATAACGATTTGAAGAAAAATGTCGAATATCTCGAAAAGTATGAGTTTTGGGTATAGGACATACTTAACAAAATATGAAGTTCTTTTAAAGACGAATTCGATGATATAAAAAAATACAGGGGTTTGCATTTGAAAAAATCGAGTTACGAGTTTTTGAAAATCATGGAAGTTGCCACCTATTTATGTGTGATTCACCCCTGTATGTGTGATTCAAATTTTTTCATATCGAGCGAACAGAGAAATTTTTTCTGCATGTCCATACCAAATTAAAACTCTATACTTCAAAATAACTTCAGGAGAATTTTTCAAATGAAGACTTAAAACCTTGAATAATTTAGAAAATTAATTTTTTTTACAACGCCGTATAAAAACCTGTAGTATTTTATATTGATGCAAAGCTAAAATTAAGGCGGTCAAAAATATTAAATAAAAAATTGGGTGTTGTATTTGAAATATAAAAGTTGCTGTTAGTTCCAGAAAGGTGACTCACCCTGTATATTTGAAAATATTTTTATTGTGTTGCTTAGAAAAAACTGTATAAAATAGCATTTGAATCAACTTCATATCTCAAGCAATTCAGCCACAATCGACCGATCCCGCACTAATGACTCACCCTGTATATAATTAATTAAACATCACCATTTAGCACTGATTTTTTCAAAATTCTTAATCATTATATTTAATTTTTTATTTTGACAAAAATTCACCACTGAATTAAATATATTGGTTATTAAATATATTAGCACAAAACAGAAATAGCATGTGAATATGTCACTAAATTCGATAATATGGTACATTTGATTTAAATAAAAAAAATCTGATTTAAATCAAAAAAATCTGATTTAAATCAAATAAATCGATTTTTTTGATTTTTTTTTTTAATCATGATTTTTATCCACCCTGATTGGTTTATTAAAAAAAATAAACATATCGAGAAAGAAATTAAAATAAGTGACATTTTCCAAGTCCACCGTTCTGCCATTCCAGGCTAGATCGAATTGCCTTTGTTGATTTCACTGTTTATATATTTTATTTTGTACTCAAAAACTATTGGTTTTGCGGGAAAAATTGATGGTTCAAAAAAGTTTAAGTGAAATGAAGCTTCGAAGGGAATTTTTGAAATTGCAAAATTTCAACTCTCCAATAATTTCTGCACTTTTTTTTAACAGCAGCAATGTCCCTTTGTTTACTCATTAGATTTATAATTATGTTATAAGTTATAACCAACTTGACTTTTGACAATTAAACCTCAGAAGACAGGTAGAGAAATAAATAATATGAAGGTTCGGACTGCAATTTAAAAAAATTCTAAATAAATTCAGTTTGGCTCTTGTAAAATACACTTTAAGCAGATTAAGTTCAACAAAAATGTTATATTTGAGTAAGATTTTGTTTCCATTTTCGCGTCAACTTGATACAACGATTTAACTAATTGTAAGCATGGTACACATTCGATGTTTTGTAAAAGTCGTTTGCCATACCAATCCCTGGTTTAGTACGTTTGATACGAATAATGAAAATCTATTTTAAGAAGAATATGCTGTACAAACTGTATGTTAAATCAAACATGTACACGTACACGTGAATAAACAAACAGAACAGTACGATATTTCAAATAGCAATGTTTGTATTTAGTGACCATATAATAAAGCTTGCGGCTGCCCTGTGTCCAGCAGAGCACGAACTAATAAGTACGCCTATTAGCACATGTGGATTGCCTCATAATATGATCACTAATCATTATTACCGCTTACCTGACATCCAACAGCCTAAAACCAGGCTTTGTTATTTTGTATTTTCATTTGAACATGCTAAACCAATGTAATGAGGTTTAAGTTTAACTTTGATGACAGGTTTATTAACTTTGCTGTAATTTGAACTATATGTTTGTACGATTTTATTGCGTCGTACGAAAGTTGATTGGGTTTGTAATTTAAAGATTTTGACAAACTTTTATTAAAGATAAAATGATTAAATCAAAACTTTTTGACTCTTATATAAGTAACCAACTCATACAACAGTTCTCTTCGTTGCCTGTTTTTGGTTTGCATTACAACATATGGCTATAAAATCTTTGTTTTCATAAAAAAAATTGTTTGTAATACATAACAATGTGTATATTTCATTTAACTGCTTTTACAACTAATTGTTTGCTTTCCAGCAAATATATCTGTTATATCTAGTTATTTTTGATACAAGTTTTACAACCTTTATTTCAAAAAATGATTTTGACTGATAAAATAACTTCTCAGTCGTGAGACTGGGTATCGAAAATTAATTGTATAGGTTGGCTTAGGTAATTGACATGTCAGATTTCGTACGAAAAAATTTAAACATTGTCGTTTATTAGAAAAATTGTTTTGATAATCAAAATAGGCTCCAGCTGCATTAATACACCTCTGCCAGCGATCTACGAGGGTATACGTGCCATTTTTTTTAGATCGGAATTTTTAGAATTAACGATATCATAAATAACACTTTTAACCTCTTTCTCGTTGTTAATAATGTTGCCTAATATGAATAACCAACAAAACTGTTATCAAAGCTCGCATGGATGTATTAAGGGCTTTGAGGTATTTTATTATTTTCCGCAGAGGTGGCCCCCATTCGGGCTTCTGTACTGCAACCTATTTGTCTATTGTACCCTCTGGTGATAGCACCTTAAAGAGGTCCTGTGTTTTTGAAAAACTACAGAATTTTCTATAAGCATGTTTTTCTTTGCTCTTCTTGGTCGGCTTTTTTCATCCCTAGAAGGCTACGCCGATCGTGTGTGAATCCTTCACTGGCATATTACCCGAAGAGGAGTTTCTTGTTCTTCACCACATCCTCTGAATATATCGGTCTCTGAGAGTCCTATTATGTAGAAGTGTTTGTTTAACCCACAGTGTCCTGTGATGAGTCCTGTGGCTGCTCTGATATCTACTCTGCTCATCCTGTGCATTTCTTCTGTCTTTTCTTTAGAGACCATTGACAGCATAGCCTTAGCATGGGCTTATCCTGCAACTTTTTTCCAGTGAGCATAATGCCCCTGTATTGATAGTCAGTCATTAAGATACCGCTTGGCTGTTCCATAGGATGTACCAATACCAACTGCGGGTTCTGGTCCGAAGAAAGGTGTCCCGCTGCCAATGTTAGCTAGGGGTGATCTGCCTTCTAGTTCCCTGGTATATCAGTGCCCTGGGCACCATACCAGTTTAACATTACTGCTGCTTCCTAGCACGTTGAGTGCCCGTATGCAGTTCAGAACAAGTCCTCTTTTTTTTTATTTTTTTTTTAAGTCATAACAACAGAATTATTTAAGATTTTTTCTTTGCATGTATATGAAAATTGTCATTTTCTCACTGCCTACCCTACATGAAAGTTTTACTTTTTTACACTATTGGCGAAAATTAACGTTCGCCACTAGTGGCGAAAATAATGTCAACATCAAATTGTAAAATTGACGATTTTTTTTTAGCTTAAACCCATAATAAACTAAAATTGCGTTAATATGCTTTTCAAATAATTTAATTTTAATGTAGCGTTTTATATAAAAACCTAACAATGGTACAAAAATTAATGTTAAATATATTTCGTTTGCAGTTTATAATTTTATTTATGTCAATGTCAGTGTGGTGGTGTCGCTATGGAAATAAAATGATTAATTAAAACTTTATACATAATAATTGTCATTTGGTTCGTTTACATTAACGTTCGTTCTATAACATAATTTTAATTTCGTAGAAAAAATAGCATTTACGACTCGAGATGAAATCAGTAAACAGAAAAAAAAGTAAGTTCTTGAATATTGATCATTGAATCGGAGGTTATTAAACCAGAATATCGGCGAATAACTGAAAAGTTATCTAGTACAACACGAACCTAAGTCAAACGTTTACTAACCACGAGCGTTAAATAAATACTAAACTAAATAAACGAAGACATGCCGTGCTAGTAGTGAATTCTGCTTGAGCAAGGAATGTAGGTAATACGAATCTTGTTAAGTACCCGCTTTAGACGATCGTGTAAATATTACATCACAATTCAACAAAACCAACAAGGCAACGGTATGGAATTAATTCCCTAAAAATAAAACCGCGCATAATAACTCATAAGTTGACACTTTTAGTTTAATGGATTACAAAAATCACCTCATTAAAGTGTACCTTAAAAGCGGAAACCGGAAGTTAATCTGCAACTGCACGTAGATATATCGACCGGTAGCCGAGCGGAACTTCCGGTGGACCGGAAACATAAAAAGAGACCGCAATTGCTCTCAGACCCAGGCGAGTCAGCTTTGACAAATAAATACATCACTCTGATTGCTACCACCAAAGACCTAGACCGGTCCAATTTTAAGAAGACAAATTAGTTCAGGCGAAAAGAAAGCAAGAATAATTAGTACAGATTTACTTGCATTAAAATGATAAGTAACCCAAAAAAAATTATTCGCGCCGAGAAAAAAGTGAGGCATTGATTAAGTGTAGATATAATTACATGTGCCACAGGAAAAATAATGAACACGGTTTGCTTGTTGATTTACAGACCTGTTGTAATGTAACAAAAATAATTTTAGACTTACAGAAAGGTTAAAATTACTTTTAACGAGGCTAAATTTCTACAATGTTTTAAAAATATATAAGCACAAAAATATTTTGCTTTATGGCTTAAAATTTAATGGAATGCTATGAAATTTATCTTTAATTTCGACGATTTAGAAAATTGGTACACATTTATTTGTAATTTATTAAACTTTTAACAGTAATCAAAACACTTTTTTAGCTATAACTAAATCTATGCGACTTGCATAGGCGTTTAACATAGAAAAACCCGTTTGTACAGGAGCCTCATTTTTCGCGTTTTTCTCCGGAACCGTTTAAGATTTTTTCGGAAACTTTGCACCATTTTACTTGCAAATGATGCGCGCATTGGTAAATAGAACAACTTCGATTTTTTCTCTGACGGTTTCATGACCAACGCGATCGCAAAAATTAACTTTATTATTCAACTTTTCTTCAGTTTTTCTGCTATTTTTCCGGAGGAAATTGCAAGTGGCACGTATAAATAACTCTGCATAACAATTATTTTTTATGTTCTTGATGCAATAAACACAGTCTTGATCAGATTCTAGCGACAACGTACCGTGACCCTTCCTGTGCATCAAGTTAAATATTTTAAAATTATTTTGTTTTATTGGTTTTTAAAAGGTGCATAATATTCAAATATATTTTCAAATATTTTGGGTCGTTGTTTAATACATTATTACACCAAGTAAGTCGCAAATAGTCCAAAGAACTTCGTTTTAAAGTGATTTGTAAATGGCTATGATCCATTGTTATTCATCGTTCAAGAGATTATACCATAATGAATGGAGTAAAAATAACATTTCTACTGTAATTGTATTTTTTAAGGCGAATTAAATATTGCTGAGTTTAAATTATCTTCAATTTTACAAACAACAGTAACAGTTTATTGGTAAAAAACATTTAAACGAAAATATAAAACTGGAGTGGACTGGAGTATGGCACCACCAAATAAAAACGTTAAAATATTTTGTTGATTTGAACGCGACTGCCAATAATTGTTTTTATCGGATTTAAAAATAATTATATTGGCCTTTTATAGAAGGTAATTGTTTTGATTTTTGTTTATCCAAACAACTGCGTTCTATAAAATTTGAAAGTAGTTTTGTAACTCTTACAAATCGAGTATATTTTAAACTGAGACATAAATAAAGGTTGCAAAATAAAAGTACCGACACCTTTTATAGAATAACAACATTGAAGGACAGTGATTCCGCAAATATTTCTGTACGCGCACAAACAAAAAACGCCCGATCGCTTACCCCAAATTAATTTTTGCTTTGTGGGTGTACCACAATAATTTACGATAAAAACCAAAACAAACGAATACGATAACACCTGAATTTATAGGATTTAAACAAGACGTAAAGTCGTCATAATAAGGATTTAGAAGTATCATTATGTCGGACAGATTAGGATATAATGATACAAAATACAATGAGACCACACATTCCAGCGGTCGTACCGCTCCAAAAGCCGCTGCGAACGTTTCTATGACCTTTGACCAACACTGCCACCTGCCATCTGATAGAGATATCATTACATGTGATAGCCATTGTGTGAGTCTTACAAGATCCGTTCATGCTTCGCTACGTACTAGAAGAAAATGTTAACGGAAAAAACTGTACAGCTTGTAATGCACGCACGGAAAATGTGAGAGACGTACGTAGAAAATTTAAATTAAGCTGTTTGTAAGTTGTTAATTGACCTGAGGGATCTGCAAATTCACCACAAAATTAGTTTCATTAAAATTTGTGGAAAATAAATATCCCATCACATCCACAGATTTTAATAAATGGAAAAACGAAAATGTCTTTGGACTTGTATAAAGATTCATAAATTTGAGAATGTAATTTATTAACTACTTAACACTTTCGATAAGACATTTAATTTGGGTTAAGTAACAGTAACGAATTTACAAAAAAATTTACTTTAATATTTTCTCTGTTAAAACATCCACTCGTTTCCTCAAAAGATTAGTTTTGGTGCAACTTATTTAGGAACTATCTTATACACAACAAAGTATTCATCAAATCATAGACTTTGGCAGTCATGTCCAATTGATCAACAACCCAGTTTCTGTATTAGAACTGTCTTTTGCAGATCCTTGGCCAGCGATAATTCGTCCAAATGTCAAGAGGTATCCAAAAAGAACTGCAATTGTTTAAGTTTTGTTAGCCAAATAATTGTAATCTCCTAAAGATGTCGCGTTACAAGGATAATTTTGTTATTTTAAGACTAAGAGAAATGGTTTAATTAGCAGAGTTGGGAAAAATTACATGAATTCAATGTGAAAACTTAATCAATGCTATCAATTTCCTGAAAAAAAACTGAATAATGAAAATAATTTTAACCTCTTAATGCTCTTTTTTACTGTAACAAAACTAAATTGTTAATAGGATATCATAGGATAAGTTTACGAAGAGTATGATGAGTTTTCTAAAAATTATTTGATTAAGCAGTTATCGAGACCAAATTTTTTTAATGGCAATTAGGGTTTGCTATTAAAATGGCAAGGATTCTTTTAGCATTGATATTTGGTTTGTTATATGTACCGAAGTGTTAATATTTTTTGATAACAAAGAATGTTTAATCTTTAAAAAACTTTACAAAAGGCTTTCTAAAAATAGGAATAAATTAAAGCCAATTTAAGGGACAAATCCTTAAATTAACGTAATAATTTTATTTCTGAGCTTAAACAAACTTTCATGTCATTAATTAACAGTAATCAAGATTTGTAAATGAATTTGTAGGTTCATCACAATATAAACATTGCTTCATTTTTAACGGGATGCAATTCAATATACATGCAAACTTAACTTCAATTAAACATCCCAAAGATCAGCTGAGAAAATCGTTTTTAAAAATGTATAATAAATGTTCCCTTTTTTCACTACATACTTTACTGTTAGGTCAAGGACTGTTGAGTTACGTGATGCTGACTTTTTTTCATGTTTTTTGTCTTGTGCTAGCTTTTTTATGTCTTTCCATTTGATGTTTCTATCCGTTGTTGCTTTTTTAACTTCGTCTTGCCAGGTTTTTCTCGGTTTACCCCTTTTGTTTTTCTCTGTGATTTTGCTTCATAGGCTTTTCTGGTTAACCTTTTTTCTTTCATCCTATAAATGTGACCCAACCATACCAGCTGTCTTTCTAGTGATTTTGTTTCAACTGATTTTATCTTTAATTATTCTCACATATGTTTCATTTTCGATTCTAACTTTTTTTGTTTTTCCCTGGATTTTTCTTAAAAAACCCATTTATGCTCCATTCACTCGAATACTATTTTTATTTGTGAGTGCCCCTGTTTCACGTTCGTATAAAAGTGCCTGAGTTAATACCTTTTTTACCACCCACTTTTGTACGTTTTGGGACTTCTCTGTTTCCAAAAAAATGTTGTTCCTAAACAGTTAAATATTCTTCCCACATTTCCTGTCCTTTCGCTTATTTTCTTGTCCATTCCTCCATTTTTCTTTGTGATAACTCCTAAATATTTAAAGCTTTCCAAATGTAACAACCTAAGCCCATCTAAAGTAATGTTATGCCTATGTTGTAACGATCATAGTTTTAGTTTTTTCTGTATTTATTTTCATCTTGATTTTTTCCAATTTCTGGTTAAGAATTTCTAGATTATGTTGCAGATTCTTTTTTGTTTCCGCGACTGAGACCATGTCGTCTGCAAACATTAGCTCCGTTATGTTTATTTTTTCCATTTTCCAGTTGCCTAGGTGAAACGGTTGAATTTTTTGTTTTACTTCTTTAATTACGCCATCTATAACAACTGGCCATAGTTTTTTTTTCAACATAGACAGGAACACATGGGCGAACAAACCAAAGCTTTAGAATCGTTTTTTGATAGCGAAACTTGTTAGAGAAAATATTAAAAATTTCACTGTGCTATCAAATTCAAACTTAAGTCAACTTGACTGGATCAGAACTGTTGGGTTGGGCAAGCTCTTCTCTAAAACAATACAAAAACGCATCTTAGCAACAACGTTTAATATTGCCGTGGTCGACATGGTCATTAGCACCTCGGTATGACCTCAGTCTTGACATTTACAAATCACACATCCCAGAACCTGCAGCTCATCTACGGATGAATTTATCTACCGTCAAACGCTAAGTACGAACCATTACAATAATGATAAAACGGCTCGTTCCATACCATCCAAATCGGAATGCTTATAGTTGTGGGTATAGTTAACTAATGATTAATACCGAGAGTTTTTTCATTTATAACGTTAATTAGAGGCCAAGGAAAACATAACAAGAAAAATTAGGAACGTGTTTAAAGAAGTGAAGAAGACATAATAATTCAATGCGTAAAGGTGTTATTATCATTTATTATACCGTGTTATGAGGATATTTGATGGTTTAATTTGTAAATCGTGGATACATTTGCACACTAATGACTTAGATTAGTGAACAACTGCACTAATGACCACTTGGTTTAACGATTTAATGTTTAGACACATTTCTAATTTCTAGCGCAACGGTAAAACGTCTGGTAGCGAAATATTTATGAATTCCATTCTGTATTGTACACATCAGTTTGCTGTCTAAAGTAATTGTTTCTTTTTGCCCACGGCTATTTCATATGTTGTTAACGCCCACGAAATATTTGTGTAATTAATATATGTAATGACAACACATATTAGGTGTAACAACAGTACATGGGGACTATTTAAAAGCTACCGTGACCTTCTATATTACTATTAAGTTGTAAGAAAGCAATCTAAAAGGCTATGATTGCGATAATAATAACATTTAGATAGCAGCTTGTACCGTTTTTTGATAAAACATATTAATCAATTTGCAGCATTAACTGCAACTTGTAAACACTTAGATATAGTTAGTGTCTAAGAACTTTTGGTTAGCTGTAAAATAGGTACTTAGTAGTAAGTACAATTATGTGCAGGGTAATAAATATGTGTGTACGAATTCAATGATTTCGCGTTTTAGACGAAATAAACTATCTAAGGGTTCGCGCATAACCCATAACAGCAGTTCTGAGGAATTTATAACAGCAGTGGGAGTAAGACAAGAAGGCACCTTAAGTCCACTGCTCTTTATAGTTTTCATGGATAAACTAATTAAAGAATGGAAGCAAAACACAAAGAAAGCCTACTGAGGTTGGAATAAACTAAAACCGATATCTTTAACAGAACTAGCCTTTGCAGATGATGTGGTGCTATTAACTAAAAGCGAAAAGGACTTGCAACTCAATCTAGACGTATGGGTAGATACGTTAAGTGGATATAATATGGATATTAATATAACAAAGACTAAGGCTATGGTTATAGTAAAAAATCATGAAGCAGTTACAATTATGCTGGACCAAAAACGATAGAGCAGGTAGCGAATCTCAAATAATTGCTGAAAATGGAGTTGGAGGAAGATCTGAATAACAGAATAGCGGCAACGACAAAATTTTACTACGTCAAATGTTTGATAAGTAAGAAGGAGATACCAAAAGAAACGAAGACGCGAATTTCAATGCAGTGTACGTAGGTAGTAGGTACCCATTCTTATGTAAAGTTCAAAAACTTGAACACTAACACAAAATAAAAACAAATAATACAGGTAATACAGGATATGAGATTTCTGAGAAAAATAGAGGGATGTAGACTGATCGATAAAATCAGTAACGAAAAAATTCGAAGAAACCTAGCAGTAACAGATTGAACAAAAAGATGGAGACGAATCAGTTAAGATGGCTTAGACAGCTACTACGCTTGCCAGCAAGTAGATACACGAAAATAGGATGGAAAATGAAGATAGAGGGAAAAAGAAATAGAGGAAGACCAAGAATAAAAATAAATAAATAATAAAAAGAAGTAAGACAGAGAGTAGAAGAAAAAGGAGTCAGCTGGAGAGGTGTGCCACAAATGGCTAACGATAGGCAGGAGTGAAAAAACATAATACAGAAACAGAAAAGCATATTTTCCTTGTTTTGTTTATGCTTCTTTGCCTTTTTCTTAAGTTGACTAAATGTAGCATCTCCCTAGCTGACTCCTCTATCTTCTAGTCTCTGCCTCACTTCTTTTTCCCATTTTATTCTTAGTCTTTATTTACTTCTTTTTGTACTAATCCTTAATTTTCATAGCCTGTTTGTTTAACTACTTTCTGGAATGCGTTATAAATGTACCAGCCATATAAGTTGGTTTGACTCCATCTTTTTTTATACATATCTTCCACCCTTAGATTTTTTGCAATCTGGTTTGGTTCGGGATCTTTATTTTTTATACGATTCGTGTACCTATGGGGTTAAAATGCGTCTTGGGATCTCCAGAAGAATGCTAAAGGCTCAAACGAAAACAAACAACAAGAAAAATGAGACAAGAACGTTTTTTGAATTTAAAAACCACATTTTGAAACGTGTCTGTTGATAATCAGAGAACTAATGGCTGGACTTTAAATTAACCTCGACTTCGTTGCTGATGTAAAATAAATGGCCTAAAACTCCATGTAACAAATTAACAGCGACATATTAAATCGATTACTAATCAGAGTGGCTCTAAATTGTGTTTCCCATAAGTCATTAAAGTAAGTTTCCTGCATAATTTACTGCTATATAATTATATCGTCTATACTAAATTACGCGTTTTAGGAACCCCCACGGTTTTAACGGTGTAAAAATCATGGTACTTCTTCGCAGGAGGTAAACAGTGATTATAGAGGTTTGCACGAGTTTATGGGCTATACGTTTACACCAAGCATGACTATACTAATAGGTTATACTAGCAAATAATAGTAAAACACTTTTAGATCATTTGAATTATGCCTAACGGTTGTGTTTTTCAATTAAATTTTTATTATATTAAGATATAATACTAATAAAACTTTTTTTTTCTGTAGGTTTCGTTGCGAATTTTTACTAGTGGGAGTATTATATTTTATATTTAGTAATTTTCTAATTATGTATGTAGGAAATTATTTCCGATCAATTTGCAAATGATAGAATCAAGTATTGCACTTAATTCCATGGTGAACATTTTTTTTTTTACCGTGCCCATCTCACAATCGAACTAGTGTGCAAGTTACAGGGGGTTCACAGCAAGGTAACTTATAAGGGTCAGGTAGGAGTTGCTAGGAGTGGGCCTTCGCTCTGGGTTTACGACAGACTTCGTGGAACCGCTCTCCGGGGGGCAAGGGGCCATAACAACAATTAGTCAAGCCACATATAACTAGTGACGGGTCGTGATGTCAACTTTGCCAGTTATTGACTTTTACGATTTCTGGGGATCCATGCTCACCGGTACATACGATTTCTACGTTTAGTTACACTGCAAGGACTCTAAAAATACTGAATGTTTAGCTTACGTGCGCCAACAATACCTAAATAAGTTTCCATGTTTTAAGACAGAGCCGTGCGCATATATTTAATTACTTTTTTTTGGCGCAATAAATATGTTTATATGGAAACTTGTTACGTGAAAATTGTTTCGCTGGTTATTTAACATGGAATGCAACATTTTACTTGTGAAAATTAATGTTTTTTCAAGTTAATCTAGATCATTCTTGAGCAAAAACTATTACTATTATATTTTTTACATTGTACATGGTGGTCCAAATTCGATGGGATTAGATGGTATCTCACTTATTATTTAAGATAGAGAAACGGTTAAATTACCAAAAATGTGCAGTTTTTTGAGAAAAACTCAAAACCGTTTTTAAAAATATTTTATTCCAAATATACCGGGTGTAAATGAAGTGTGGTATACCCCCTTTTTTTTCTTTAGTTTTAATTTTAAATAAATGAAATTTTAAACATATGATATGTGCAAAAAACTGGGCTTTTTGAGCGCATGCACACATTTGTCTCACTTCCGGTTTAGCCGGAAATGACCCCAACTTTGTTATTTTAAATGGAACCCCCTGTATATTTTTACATTTTTGGAAAGAGGAAGCAATTTTGGATACAAATGCACTATTTTGGTTAATTTTTATAACCTCAAATTTTTTTAAAAACAAAATTTAGTTTTTTATTAAGGGTGCCGTGACCTGCACAAATTGATTTTTATTATTTATTTGGTACAATTTACGAAGGTTGTTTATTAAAGAAAAACATAATAGGCTGTGAAAACGAAAAAAAAACACGGTGTAAAACCTTTTAAAACTTATTTGGTACAAGTTACAAATATCTCCCAATGTAGCACGATTTTGCATGGTCTTAAAATGATTTTATTTGTATATTAATTAATTACAGTTGAAGTTGTTGTGGTATGTAATGTTTATTTCTGGTTTTATTCGCTTATTTAAAATATTATGTTAAATATTTTCATGTCTCGCTTAAAAAAGCATATTAACGATAATAGTATATAAATTACCATAAATAATGATTAATTACCTTAGTTTTCACAACACGAACATGAAAAACACCACTTTTAAATTTGTCACCCTCCAGGGGCTAGCTTTCAAGGTGGTCGTCCGGTTTGTATAGCAGCGATGTATGTACTTTCAAAGCACACAGGTAAAAATTTACAGCGCAAGTAGAACTCTGGGGCAAATAAAATTGTCAAAAAAGACTGTAAATTAAAGTAATACACTAGATTTTTTTAGGTGTAATGCATTCGTTTATTTCCCGTCCTATTATTTTTCATTTCACGAACATTTTGGTTTGCAAAATAACTGTTATGAAGGTAGAAAACAAGTTTAGTAAAATATAAGTCGTGATAAATATAATTGATAAAAGCTCTAAATTTTACGGAGTGATTGAAACTCGAATATAAGCATGGGAATCTCGCTTATTATAATAGCTAGAGTATAGGTTTAAATTTGGCAAAGTTGTTAAACTCCGTGCTAAATAATAGATAATTCAAAGAAAAATTAGAAATCCGAGAGAGTTAGGAAAAACCGGAAAATACGATTTTTGAAAATCGCTGACTTCATTGGAGTATAAAATATTTCAAATGTGTAAAAACATTTCCCAAGCAACATTTTAAGCCGAATCGGTTGGGGGCCACAAATTTTTCTTTTTTTGTTTTAGGATGACCAACTTTTTTTTTTCTTACGGACGCAATTTTTGCTATTTACATAATCGAATAGCATTTATTTTTCTGAATCCATTGATGTAGGTATCACACATAGTATTTTACTTCTACATTAATTGTCAAATTTGAAAAAATGCATTTAAAATAATAACCACTACCACTATAAATCAGGTACGCGTAGTTTATACGTTTCCATGGCAACCAATCAACAAGCTAATACTCTTGTCACATTAATAAATTCGTAAAAATGAACTTTGATAACGAAGAAAAACGCGAAATGCTCCGAATTTTTCATAGGTACCGTTCTTTTAAGTTTTGTAATACGTAATAACATGCTTTATACAAATTTAAACCTTCTTACTACCACATTATTCTTAAGGCGGTTTTTGAATATTTTGAGTCCATTTCTGCTAAGAATATACAGGGTGTCCCTATTATACACCGCCAAAAAGTAGGTGCATATTCCTGAGTGAAAATGATGACCATTTGTCAAATATTTTGTTATCCGAAAATGCTTCCTTCCAAAGTTAGACCTCCAAAGTTGCAAGAAAAAAAAATCAAAAAATCGATTACGTCCTAGCCGTTTAAGCTAGAGCTATTAAACTTGGCCGAAATGTGTAGATGTTTCCCATTGACTTTGTGGGATAATTAAAAAGAAAACACGTAATTGGAAGTATGATTTATAGTCAGGTCATCTGCTTACCATCTTCAGATTTTTTTTCTCTGGAATAAAATTGAAAATGTCATTCGTCTATAAGAAAGTACAACTTAAGAGGAAAAAATTCGTCCCTCTTTGTTTTTTGCTGTAAACGTAGCCGTTTTCGAGAAAATTTGCGCTAAAAATGCATCGACAAACTCTGTTTATACACCTCAAATATTTTTTTTACTAAACTTAGTTGGCTAATGTCATGCTTGACTTAAGGCTTGTTCATAATAAACTAAGTGAATGTCGGCTAATTCGCTTAGAGTCACGGTCTACTACACATGTTAGGAAGCCTGTCAAAAAATCTGGAACTTTTCGACATAAATTTCCGCTAGACGGCGATAAGTCTAAGAACCATTCGCCATAAAAATCCGTTAGATGGCGATTAAGTTTAAGAACCTATTTTAAACAAACCTGACTTAAAAATTCAATTAAAACATTTTTATATACATCATCTGATTGATTAAATTCAAATTTTTTAAGCGAAAGCTTATAAATCTCGCTGATTATGTCAAAATCTTGTGCACGAACCGGTTCTTAGACGTATCGCCATCTAGTGATCATTTATGGCGAATGGTTCTTAGACTTATCGCCTCTGTGGGATAATTTACGGAACTAGTTACCGGCCTCAGTCGGTTTTATATGGGAGTTTCCCAACCTGTGTAGTAGACCGTGCTTAGAGTATACAAGTTTGTCTGACATTTTTAAAAGAAGGTTAGGTTATGAACAAGCCTTAAGACAAGCATGACATTAGCCAACTAAGTTTAGTAAAAAAAAATATTTGAGGTGTATAAACAGATTTGTCGATGCATCTTTAGCGCTAATTTTCTCGAAAACGGCTACGTTTACAGCAAAAAAACAAAGAGGGACGAATTTTTTCCTCTTAAGTAGTACTTTTTTATGGACGAATGATATTTTCAATTTTATTCCAGAGAAAAAAAATCTGAAGATGGTAAGCGGATGACCTGACTATAAATCATACTTCCAATTACGTGTTTTCCTTCTAATTATCCCACAAAGTCAATGGGAAACACCTACATATTTCGGCCAAGTTTGATAGCTCTAGCTTAAACGGCTAGGACGTAATCGTTTTTTTTTTTGTTTTTTTTCTTGCAACTTTGGAGGTCTCTAACTTTGAAAGGAAGCATTTTCGGATAACAAAATATTTGACAAATGGTCATCATTTTCACTTAAGAATATGCACCTACTTTTTGGCGGTGTATAATGGGGACACCCTGTATAAAAAGAAATCATTAGTAAGGGTGTTTTATTTTTTTAAGCAAAATTAACGGCTTAAGAATGGCTCAAAAAACAACCTATGCAAAAATAACAGACAATATGACCCCCCAAACGCTTTCATTTTGGTAATAACCACTGTATCCAAATACACAACTTGCCATATGGTCTACAAGTATGTAATATGCACCTGTTCCTTAACACACTACAAAAGATTTCACGGAACCGTCAACGTACATTTTGCAAAATTATATACTAGCGACATTATTGGCTATGTTGAATTTCTAAGTTGAGATCAGAAGCAGTACCGTTGCGGTTGCTATTAGGGACATTCATGGAAGAATAGTTATAACGACACTGTAATCGTGCTTAAACGATTAATGAAGTAATTGATTAATATAACGGTACTGTTAAAATATTCAAATGTAGTTAATGAAACGTATTTTTACAATCTGTGGACAACCGAATTTCTAGGAACATCTTTCTTGGTGGCTATATACAAATTATACACGCAGGGTTGCGCAAAAGTATGGAAACAGACAAATCTGTAGAATACTATTGCAGATATAACAATGAAATTTTGTTGATGAGCGTTATGGTATTTTTCGGATTCGATGAAAATATTAAAGTTGCAATACGACTCCCGGTTCAACCGGAAACGGACTCAAACTTTAAAATTTTAAATAGGACACCCTGTATATTTTTACATTTTTGGATTCCTCTTAAAATTTACTTTAAGAAATGTAAAAGGTTATATGTGTTTAAAGTCAACTGTTTTCGTAAAATTTACATTTTTATGAAAATTTTGAGCGATACAGCACTTTTTTTAACATTTAAGTTATTTAAAAAGGCAGCAGAATTTCGTTTGAAACTTAGATTAATGACCACTTTGCGCTAGCTACATTTTAAAAATATTATACAGGGTGTTCTTTACACTTGGTCAAACTTATGAAACTTAAAACATCGTTAACTCAATTTTCTTAAATACAACACACTATTTGTTTTTACATAGTCTTGTAGAAAATTTGATTGTCTTTCAAAAACATTCACCATGTTATATACCTAAAACATACATTTTTTCGAGATATCGCGAGTTTATTGTAAATGGTCAGTTGTTACAGCATAATTCCAAGGCACTGCAGATTTTGTCAAAACGGCGTTTTGCCATTTTCTCAATGATCAGTTACTGGAAAACTAAAAATTAATATTGATTACATTTGTAGACACAGAATTTGTTCTCTACAAATAATGTACTTTTTTCTACTCATGTACTCTCTACTGTTTTACCTTACATTGCCACAACGGTATGGTAAGAAAGAAACGTTACGTTTTATTACGCAGATTCCTTAAACAACAAAATTTGTTGTGCAATTTCAACGTGATAAATCAAAATTATTAATTATTAAAAGCCAATTGTACGATTTTTTAATTGATGCAATGTTAGTTAGCGTTTAGGCCGTGCTAAAAATATTAAAATTGCAAAACGATCCTCAATATGTCTCCTGTGTTAATAACAGTAAAAAGTGCAAAAGTTTGGCACAAAGAATTGCTGAAAATCCGAGATTAGTGCTGGTTTGCAGGAATTTCTTTGTGGACAAGTAATAGAAGGTAAGGTTATTATCCGGCGCAAAATCTAATCTAAGATCTCTGTGGACACCTAGACCCCTCGCTGTTCGTAATTTCACTTGATTTAACAAAGCCAGATTTAAGTTAGGTGCTACATAACTCCACCATTTAGAAAAACTTGGACCATAACTAAAAGTAGTTTGTGGATGTATTTGCTATAAATATATAAAGTCAATTGTGCAGTTGCCTAATAACAGTTATTAATTATTTCTAGTAAGGCTTTTATCGTAAAGAGTTAATTTTCACTTTCGAATTTCAAACAACTTGGAAAATAATTAAATTATCTTAAAGAGTTTATTCAGTTTAATATGAAAATTTAATAATTTATTTATAACTAAAAGTTTTTAGTAATTAAAAGGTGTCCCACAAGGTATACCTTCGCAAATTATTGCATAAATCGAATGTTTAGGACCTAAATTAAACGTTTTTAGCAGATTTTTTTTGTGTTCTAGTTATGGTGAACAGCATGGGGATCTCGTTAACGGTAAGAGATACAGAGTTGGTTAAATGGGTCAAAATAATCTATGATTTAGGGGCTGTTCGATGAAAAAATCTGGAAATAAATTAATAGTTTTTGCGATATTGATAAAAAGCAAAACGCATCAGGTTTTTAATTTTTGCTCACAACTTGCTTATTTGAAATCACACTCAAAATATTTTTAGAAATTATTGGGGCAATAAATGTTACCTATCTTTATTTGTTTTTGTCATTTTAACATCGGCCGTATTTATAATAGGAAAGTTGATCTTAAAAAACGAAAACAAATGAAGATAGGTAAAATTTGTCGACAAATTTCAAATCTACGCAAAAAAAAATGCAACAACGTTGGTAGATTCATACACTGAACGCTTAGTGTCGCGACATCCTTCTATTCTGTGCTCGTCTACTTAATAAGAAAAATTGAAGAATCCATATTTTGCTGTTAAGTTTTAATGACGAAGATGCCAGGGAGAGGTAAGAGGGAGAAGCACGACAACCTTAATACGGCCCTGATTACACCATGTGAAAAGCCTGTGTTATTGCCATAGTTAAAATTCATTAATTGGGCTTCAAATTGCAATCTAATGCACCCTGCTCGCCAGACTTGGCCTCTTCGGACTACAGTTTGCTTCCAAACATAAATAGATTTCACGCTTGTAATAATTACGTGTCAGATTTTGAAGTTTGTTGCTATAAACGCCTGTTTTGAGGAGTTGAATAAACTGGCCTAAGAGGATGGTATAAAAACTTTTGAGTATCGCTTGGGGAGATGTTGAAAAATAAAATCATTGTTAACCCAATATTTTGTTGTGTTCCTCTCCAGGTCGCAAACTATTCATCCCTTCTTTGTATGTGTTTATAGACTCAGGACAATGATCTTCAAATCTAATTAAACCCATCAGGCATATACATCGCACGAAGAAAAATTATAAATGAGTACGGTTTTAAAAGAGTAATTTTTTATATTATTGCTACTTCCGGTAATTTTTTAATTACCTGCTTCGTTTTAAACCCATACATTTAAATTTTAAACACAGCATATCCGACAACTATGCTTTTTGAGGTTTTCAGTGTTATGCAGAAAGCAAAAGTTGTTGAAGGTTTGCGTTTTATCGAAAAGTACTCTCGAACCTCTCATTATTAATGGCAACCCATAGTTTTAAGAGGTACACGCACGCTATCTCTGTAATGCATGAGTAAAAGAAAAGTTTTTTTATATCGTCCACATTCGGTAAATGCCCATAAATTGCATCTTTTATCTAAATAATTTTCAATAAAATTGTGGGTCAATTAATACATTTCTGTCGTTCTAGCACATTCCAACGTGCATATCGCAAAATCAATATTTATTACCGTCCACCCGGCAGCTGTTTGCGAAACAAACAACTGTGATTTGAACTTTGCTCGTGATGGCAAGAACGCACCCGTCATAGTCTATCTTTTTCTATCATGTTCTTAACATAGCACTACATGCGATCGGGGTAGTTTATATTGTTTGGAGCAGCAAACCGCGGGCGGTCTTCCTATGTAGGGATGATTTATACTTGACCAACTGCATTCTGCTCGTGATTTCATACGTGCGTACGTGTGAACTTGCTCTGGCGAAATCATACACCTCTTCATTTATCTAAATCCGCAATTTGGAACGACCCTAAGTCTGATCCTTCATCCGGGACACGCCATATGGCATATTTTTGAACTCATATGACTTTTTGAATTGTTGTTTCGTAATTACTCGCGTGTAATATGATATGGATTGGTTTGTAATTGATGAAAATCATATGTGACGTATGAAATTATTGTGTTTAGAGGCTATATTGCATTTAACTGGAACCCATACTTACAATGGAATACAACTTGATGCCGATTACAAAGTTAAAAATCATTATATCGATAAAATACGATAACAAAAAAAAACATTAAAAATAGGCTGGACAAAGCCTCGGTAATGTTAAAGGAGGATTTATAGACTCTTCCTTTAATAAGGCCAGTCCTTTTTTCACGTTTTGTCCTGTGTCCTTCCTTAAGATTGGAAAGGACGTGGATTGTCCTCCTTTTTCGTCCAACGTTTCAAGTTAAAAATAGAGTGAAATGAAAAGTTTTAAATTGAACATAATTGTTCTTAATTAGAAATTGTGGATGAGATTATTTTGCATCAAACACCCTGCATCAAACACCCAGCATCAGTATCAAAATATTTAATGAAACAAATTGAAAGCTCAATGGAAAATGTTTAAGCAGAAGCCATTAGAGTACAGTATAAAAATAATATCTTATACATAACCAAAGTAAGCACAGATGTGTAAAACGAAACGTTGACTGGAATCCTATAAACCTAATATTTTCCAGAAATTCTAAACAAAATTCATAACGATGATATTTATTTCCATTATTTCAACACCTTTTAAACAGATTTTGTCAATGAATTGAAATAACATTTGATTTCTTCAATAAATATTTTTATACTTGAAAATTTCCTTCACCTGTCAAATTTGCGTTTTCAACCAATCACTAATCTTAAATCTTCTAGAGACTACCAATAAGAACATTATTACACGGTAATAATTTTACATTACCCTGTCAGATGTTGATACCTCTGTCAAATTTGCGTTTTCGACCAATAACAAACTCAGAATTCCTAGAAACGACCAATAAACACAATCATACACTGATAACATCCTTTTCGCAATTAACAGGTTTTCATGCGTTTATTGGTCGTTTCTTAGAAATTTGAGTTTGCGATTGGTCGAAATTATAAATTTGGAGAGGGAATTAAATATTTTGGTCTTGATAATTTTGTGACGAACTTCGGCGACCAGTAGCGTTACTTTAATATAGATTAAACCACACCCCTGACCACCCCCGACGCACCACTCTGACAGTAGGTACGTGTAAAATTTTACATAACATACATTAATTTGAAAGGTATGTTAGGTCAAGGAAATTTTCTGACAAAATATAACACGCGCATTGCAAATAATCTATAATTTTTGACAAATCTTCACTCATGCAAGTTTAATCAAAAATCACTCGTGCACATCGTGTACTCGTGTTTTTTTCAACTCAACTTGCATTCGGGCATAATATCGATAATTTTCAATGCACTTGTTACTATTACTACTGATAATTTTTAGAAAACATCATTGCATTTTCTTCTAAGTTGGATCGTTTAACACGGTAACACTGGACACTTGGGTTAAACTGTTATTTGATATTTGAAAATCAAGAGAATTTGAAAACATACTACATTAGCGATGGATGCTTCTCAATCATTGTTTATTAAGTTACCTGGTAAAAACTTGGAACAAATAATACCATGTGTTAAATCGTAGTTTAAAAATTTAAATTTCAGTTGTAATTTGTCGCTCTACAAGAAAATTTCACCAATAAACTATTTTATCTTACGGCAACTTTGATTAAAAAAGAACAACTTTATAAATATGAAAATATGCATTTACGTTTTATACAATACTTTTGGTTTTAATAGCGATATTGTTCGCAAAGATGTCATATTTATATGCAAGTAGTTATCTTGAGTGGTAACCCTTGTTAAAACTGGTGTCTGCATATGCAATTGAGATGTGAGATTATGTTGATGTATTACATTATCTGCAAGTAGGCGAGGCAAATATAGTTTTCAGCAATAGAAGATCTTTGACGTGATTATTTATTTAACACCTACTGTTTAAATGCAAATGTGTTACAAAAACAAAGTATATGCAAGTTGAACGTTACTTAAAGATATCTTACTCGAATAATTTTAGTTTTACGATATATACAGGGAGTTCCATAAAATAGGTCATTACCACCTTGAATATTTCGTTTATTTAAAAAATAAGTCCAACAAAGCATAATAGTATATTACATAACAAGAGTTATAAGAAGCATATTACGCACGAGTGGAAAAGTTGAGCCGCGTAGCGGCGAGTGCGTAATTGCTTTACAACTCGTGTTATGTAGCTTATTTTTTCTACGATCACATAATACCTAGGATTTTAACGGCTTTTTGGCTAATATACGCATGTAATTACGTTATTGCCGCGTTAGCCTCAAAATGCATTACACCCGTCAATTCTACCAGAAATGAACATAAACAAACCATGGTAACCATGATGTTGACTTGTTTTATTTTTTACTCAAAAACGGTAGGTTTTACGAGAACAACTAACGAACAAAAAAGTTTCTAAATAAATCAATTTTTCAAAAAAAACTGCAAAGTTTCAAACCACCAAAAAGTTCTGATAAAAAAAAACAACAGGGGTCGCACTTTTCATCCCCAGTGAAGGTGGGAGATGATTGAAAACATTACTATGGGAAACCTTTTAATAAGTATAAAACATCTACCAAATATCATTCTTTTACATTTATCCAAATTTGAGAAATAAAATCAAAACCTAATTTTACATTCCCCGTTAGGGGGGTGTAACTCAGAAAAGAGTCGTCTAAGGAAAAAATTTATATGAAAGACCGACCTTAATTTTCGATAAGGAATCACCACCTGATCATTTTCGCAATATTTATGAAACACCCTGTATACGACAATATTATTCCAAAATCATTTACTTTTTATCTTTACAGTCGTGTAAACATTTTAATACTTTTTTTTCGAAAAAATATCGAGTATCGATAGGTTATAAAAACAGCGCAAGTGAGAATCCAAAACGTTTTTTTTTTATTTGGTTGTTCATCATAATCAGCTACTTCCATTTAGTTTCAAAAACCAAATAATTTTTTCTATTAATTTAGGCTCATAGTATGTCTTTATGGCCTACTGACATGAATTTTGAAATTTTTCTAGAAATAATCATCACCAAAAGCAGTAAAGTGTTTACATGACTGTTTACCAAAAAATGCCATTTGATTTTGACCTTAAACCATGTTAGCGCAACTAAAACAGTCGACAAACTCTTTTTAACATACATACAGATTTTAGATTTGTTTTTATTTCGTTTTATGCAACTGTTTCCCCTCATTAATGATACATTCTTTGTAGAAGCTATTATAAAAATAAACAAGCCAATCTATGTGATAATAATCTTTGTGACACCCTGTGTACATTTTTAATGTGGAATAGTCAACTAACTGTATGTAAGCCAATAATTAGTTATATGTTTGTAAAAGTGTAGTTCTGCATCACGCTTTAGTTTATTTCACGTATTTCATGAACGTATGTGCGTAAATCAAATACACAAATCGACATATCCATGGTGGGTAGTAACGAAGCCTGTATTTCGGTGAAGGTTTGAATCTAATAAATCATGTATGAATGTATTGCGAATCTGTCCGATAGATAGGTGACGACATCTAATTGACAAGCGTCATTTCCTGGTGGAAGTAGCTACATGCGCGCCCTCAATTTCCGGTCAGCCCTTCCCCAATTATACGTGTAATCACAGGAAATTATCAAATGTGCACTATCAGACCAGAACATCCTTATCTGCCTTGATTTATGTTAATATCACGTAAATAAAGTAAAACCGGTTATCGCGTTTGTGCGCTGCATCAAATCGAAACCTGCGAATCTACTAATTGAATTGTTTGTAAAAGCAGAATAGGAAATTAATCTTTGGATTAATAAATGTGCACTTTGTCGCAACACAACCAACAAAAAATTGTTTCGCTTCGCTTCTGTAAAAAATGTGTACAATCAAATAATTTTAACTCATACGTTCGTTTTAGAATATTTTGATATTCTTTGACAGCAAAGTTAAGTTTTTGGATCCAAGTGGCATAATTTTACACAAAATCAGTACGTTTTAAAAACAATGAAAAAGTAGATAAAAAAGTTTGTAGTAAGGAAAACCGTTCTACCATGGAACACTTTTGAGATTTTATTTTTTTAAATTTTATTGAAATGAAAAAAATATGGTATTAACTAATAAAGATCCTTTTACAACTTAGTGTTTGTATTTCTATGTTTTACAGCTCTATTAACAAACAAAAAAATAAAATATGATGCTATGAAAACTGTTCCATGGTACAACATGGCCATGTACTATGGAACACACCCTCTTGTACTTTGGAACACAGGGGAAAATGGCTGTAAAAAATTATTGAAAATACAGTTTTCAGTTCTACAAAGAATAATATTCCTGAATTGCGAAATGTGTCTTGACAAAATAGCCAATTTAACATTGTACACTTTGCAGGCTTCTCTAATTGGTATTTCTGTTCCGGGAGCAGTAAAAACTGTAGAGGCAGCTTTTCTCATAGCCTGGATCAATTGGGGCCCTCTTAACGCCACTCTTACTTCTTGGCATATTGATAGGATCGTATATCTTGGAACATGTTCAATGGTACATGATGTTGTGTGTTTCGAGGTACAAGAGGGAGCGAAAATAAATAAACATGTCGGCCTAAGCTAGTGGTTAGAATAAAACATTAACTACAGTACATGAATCTACTCAACACAAGATCAGCAACACGCTGTAAATGATGATATCGTCAAACACAACTTTGTTTTCGGTTAAAAAATCGATTAACAACACTCGAAGTATTTACTTTTGATACTTCAACAACGGTTTCATCAACTCAACGCGCGTTTTCGAGTCGAACAAAACAGTTCTGCCGTCAAAGACACCTAGCCTCATTCTTCACAACATGGTGATGGATTTAGCCCGCTAAGTTCCAGCACTATTTAGAATCCGCAAATGTTCCAAGGTACACTATGCTCAGGGTACAACAGTCTCCCCAACTTATGTTCTTATCATCACATCAATTTTTTGAAAAAATTAGTTTTTAGTCAGTGTAATCAAAACGAAAGCTTCAGTATGCGCACAAATTCAATGAAATATTTTAGTGCCCATAAATTAATAAATAAAGAAAGGGGAATAATTTGTCTAATTTAAACTTCTTAGTAGCTCTTACCGTTTCCGATATCCTTCTATGGGAACCACCCTGTATATTAATTAATAGTATATTACATAACAAGAGTTGAGGAAAACCAGTGGAAAAGTTGCGAACGGAGCCGCGTAGCGGCGTGTGCGTTTTTCCACGAGTGCGTAATTGCTTTAAAACTCGTGTTATGTAGCTTACTTTTTCTACGATTACATTTTTGGCTAATATTTACATGTAATTACGTTGTCTTGTCAATTTTGACGTAAACCTACTTTGACATTTCTAGACAAGTGTGCGTTTTTGCTTACCGCGCGTTATAACTCACTTACTAGGCATGCAGGAATTGTTTGACGTGAGTCTACTTTTATCATTTCTGGAAAAAAAACTTTTGCTTGCAGCACGTAAGGCTGTACGGTAATAGTCATTTACATTAGTGGTCGTAGAAAAATCTTATTATTAGCTCATTAATTTGAGGTCTCTATATTAAAATAAAACAACTCAACAACATCTATGGGAAAAAATAAAAAGTTTGAAACACCGCCAAATTTTTTGCAGTGGGCTTAATATTAATTGGCCTATCGTAAAACACCATAAAGTAGGTATTACGTTGATGAAAAATTATGATTTTTTAAATTCTTAACCATAACTGGTCATTTCTGAGGTAAATAAAGTTGGAAAATTATATCGTGTATAATTTTCCAACTTTATCTTTAAAATCCTGTTCACTGTGTTCTAAAAGACGGCCATAATAAATTCATAAAATATTGCACTTTAATAAAACTCGAGTTTCTACATCGCACGTTAACCAAATAGTTTTTAATTATTATCTTTGTTTACCAACAAGGGTAATTTTAATTAGAATGCTTAAAATTATTTATTCATAAAAAATCTCGAGTTTAAAACAAAAATTTAGCATTGCCGCAAAAACTCATTGAATAATAAATCACAGCACCGAATTGAAATCCTCGGCTAAAGTAAATTAGAAAATACAATGCCGTACAATGGAGTGCTAGATTAATTAAATTTAAAATTGAAATTGTCTTAGTAGTACTTGATTTTATCGCGTATTAGACTTGTATTGTTCTTGTTAGGAAACTTTACATGTAATAAGCGATTTGTGTCAATGTGTGAACAATATCGAATTAAGATCAATTACCTTTTGCTAGTAAATACAGTTTTAAGAAGAAAAAATTACATTCTTAACTATAAATTTACACTAAACATACATGAGTTGTACACAACTAAATTGTATTAAATCTGCACATAAACAATTTCCATGTAGCTATTTTATGCTTTAGTAATGCTTCAGTTCCTTGAAATACTCGTACAACTCTGACGAAGCAAATGTATCTTATAAACTGACAGTTTTTTGTATACACTTTGATTTAAATTCGTAGTAGATATTTCAAATTCCAATTACATTACAAGTAGCGGGTAAACGTGACTTATTTTGCTTTTTTTACCTCGTAAAACAATTAGTTCCATGTTATAGTTACCAAGTATATGCAGTACTATGATTTATAATTTTCTTCTCAGGCCAGAGTTTATGAGTTTCTAAACTGTTATTCGACAAAAAGTTAAATAAAGGTTCAGATAGATGCCAGAAACAAATAATTACTAGTTATCGCTCGAAACAAGCTAGTCACGACGCGATAACTCGTCATTAGTACGGATTTGAGACGCATGTTTGGTACTGCTGACTCACGGCCGGTTTGATTAACTTGTCAGTGTTTTGCGTAAAAGCGGCCGCTTCAATTTTACAGCAATCTTAAAAAGGCACGGTTTTCAAATATCTTAAATATTTTCGATAATTAAATTTTCTGTTGTGGTAGATATTCTTGGACTTTTTAAATTTATTATTTAGACAGCGCGTATATGTTTGAAAACATAACTACAACAAACAAAAATCATTTTTTTAGTAGCAAACTCAAGGCTGATGAGAGGGGAGCAGGGGGGGAGCAAATTAAGAACCTAGGAGTCCACATACTTTCTTAATTAAGGTTTAGGGGAGACCGGGAATGACTTCAGACCACTGAAACTCTTTTTTTTCAAATACAATGCCCAAACTTTTTTTTCATTTTCTAATGCAAAATTCAATTCTGCATCAATCTGTATTAGGGTTTCCTATACCTATCTGCAACAATTTTCGAGTTATTAAGAATTTTTGAGTTAAGAGAAATTGCAACATTTTTAAATAGTAAGCCTTGGAAATGACAACAAATGCCAATATTAATAAGTGTAAACTACTTTTATTGCGTTTGTCTGAGGTATTTATGAAAATGGAAAATCAACAGTAGGTATTCAAACACGAATATTTTGAACTTACTTTACATTCATAGACAATATCACAAGATTATTGAAAGTTCGAACGAATAGTTGTGCATTTTTAATGTAGCTTGTTCAGCATAGTATGTTAAACCTGAGTCTTGCGCTGCCAATCGAATTGACCGCTGAGAATGGTCATTAAAATATACCAGGATGTTAACTTAGTTTCATTATTTGTCACTCGCTTAGGTCGAATACTAGCAGATTTCACTCTTATAAATTGCAAAAAAAATTATTCTATTCATTGAAATTTATGTCTGGTCATGTCAAATGAGGATACCTCTCACTGAACACACAGCAAGTTCTTTCAATAACCTTGTGACATTCTTCATGAATATAAAATAAGTTCAAAATATTCGTGTTTGAATACTCTTTTCTATTTTCATTGATATTTCAGAAAAACGCAATAAAAGTGGTTTACAGTTATTAATATTGGCATTTGATGTCATTTTCAAGGCTTACTATTTAAAAATGTTGCAATTTCTCTTAGGTTTATCAAAAATTCTTAATAACTCGAAAATTGTTGCAGATAGGTATAGGAAACGCTAATACAGATTGATGCAGAATGTAATTTTGCATTAGAAAATGAAAAAAAAGTTTGGGCATTGTATTTGAAAAAAACGAGTTTCAGTGGTCTGAAGTTGTATTAAAAGAAAATTAAATTTTGGACACGCTGTAAGTAATGCATCGATTGCAAAAATTCCAGGATGAACTTCAAGGTGTCTTCTATGCATGGTCTAAATTTAAGCGTTTTTTTCTTTAATAATGGCGGCGTTAGATAATATTAAACCTCACGATGAAAATCAAAATTTTTTAAAAAAAGTCCAAAAATCTAAAAAATTACCGCACTTAAGTATAGGAAATGCTAATAAAAGTCCCATTAAAACATCGTTTTGAATCCAAAAATGCAATAAAAAAATAAGAAAGTACACGTTAAATTCCGGTATATCCGGAAGTGTCGCCATATTGAAAATATTTTCAATAAACAGATAAGATGCCATTATGGTCAAAATTTCAGATCCATACCCTTTTTCATTCTTCATATATTTTTCAGTCCCGGTCTCAATCAATCGCCCTGTATAGCTTTAAATTGGCTGTTGTTGAACTTCTTTAATTTTAGTGTAATTCAGTTTATTTTTTGCAATTTGAACTTCATGACTACGATTCATACGCTGTTATATTATGAACAAATTTTTCTAAGCAATATTATCAATCAATAGAGATACACAATCAAATTAAAATTACTTAACACAGCAAAGTCAGACGGATACAAAGTATTCCTACTGCGTCGATAAATTATTGCGATTACAGTTAATTACAAATTTATATCTGCTCACATTCATATAAATTTTTACAACTTATAAAAACGAGCCCGAATATTTTAAGATGCTTAACATAAATTTCGCGTGTGATCCCACCTTGCTAGATTATTAATTATAAAAGGAAAAATAATAATACCTGACAGCGAACTTTATCATAAATATTTTATTCGTGTTTACTGTTTTATATAAAGTAAATCACAAAAATATCTGTATGGACTCCGAAATATTTATAACAAGTTTATAAAATTAAATACACTGTCGGGCGTTTCATGTGATAAGATTAATAAAAAACTGGTACGGCTACTTGGTATTTTGTCTTCTACATGAAAGTGCTACTAGTTTTATTTTTAACAAATGGGTATAGCTCGTGGCGCCATGCCTGCAGTGCGGCACACCTCCTGGGACGTTGGTAGCAATGGGACAAACGCCCACACGTTCATAATTTTGATGAAATACGGATGGTTTAAGGTGTTGCCGTTAATACCCTGTGGAGTACAACTAGTATCTGTTAAATATGAGTTAATAACTACTGGTTTGGGGCATTCACTTATAATTTTAAAGACTTACTCTCGCTATTTAGGAAGGTGGGTTTTGTTAGTAGACACCACAGTATAAAGTATGTGGAAAAATTTCAATTCAATGTAAAAAAAACAAATCAAAATCACTTTTTATTAAGGAACACTTGTAAAAATGCTAGTCCAAAAGCGAAACTGCCTTAGAGATTTCCGTCTCGAGTTGAAATATTATTTACTGAACTACACAGATGAACTTATAATATAAATAAATAAGACTACAACTTATGAAGAGATAGGGAGTCCTTAAACTGGTTTGGCACTTTTATAAAACAAAACTTTTAAAAAAAGATAAGGGTTGTTTAATTAAACTTTGTTAATATTAATAAATCATTCACATAATCCAACAATTTATCAACGTAAAATTTAGCTTATAATTGGTTATAAGTAATAATAAGGTAACTTTTATTATAGTACCTACAAACAATGTGCATATATTTATTAAATCAGTTTCTACTAAAAAAAAATTAGTTTACTTAGATCATTATATCCACAGACTTTGTATAGCTCAAAAACCGTTTTCGAAATAAAACTTCATTTTAATTTAAAATTCGTTGTATTTAATTTATAGGATTGGAATAAACCATGTTACAAATTATATTCCACAATATTGAACAAACTTATTTCTTAAGATCTACCAATAAACAAACGCAAGCAAGTAATTAGTGAGTTAATGCATCTAAAAAATCACAACATGGTAGCCTCAAAGCAGTTTGTGTTACACTGAAAATTAAATGCAAAAAAATAAGTAATTTTTCCATACCTCTAAAAAATCTAGTCTTGGTTGTGTACCTAAAAGTGTTTGCATTATATTTTTTGTTGTAAAAATTGACATGTGTATAATTTTATGTATTCAATACAACATCACTTATTTTCCTTTTTTAAGTATTTTATAAACAACTACAAGAAACAGTGGATGAAATGCGAGTGAGAACAATCATAATAGGAAATTTAAATGGACGAGTTGGTAATGACGTCAAAAAGTATGGCACAGTGCTGGGAAGATATGAGGAAGAAGTACCTAATAACAATGGAAGGCGATTAATAGATTTTTGCCCTGAAAATAATACGTCAATAATAAATAGCAGATTTAAACACAAAAAAATCCATAAATACATAAGAGTGGTAAAAAGTTGGGATGGAAAATCAATAATCGATTATATAATAGTAGAGGAAACAGATAAGAGCAAAGTCATAAATGCTGGAGTATAGCGAGGCGCAGAAATAAGTAGTGATCATTATCTACTTATGGCAGCAAATCCAAATAAGAAAGAAATAATAGAACAAGATGAAAAGAAAAATGTAACAAAAATAAAAGCATATAAACTAAAAGAGGAAGAGATACGACAAAATTTTCAAGATTATATAGAAACAGAGAGGCAAAAGCGCAAAGGGGACGAACAAGGAAAGGATTTGGAGCATTTATGGACATATTTCAAAAGACTTATTCTTAAGTCTGCTGAAAGGGCATGTGTATTAGTAATAATAGGAAACAAACTGCCTGGTGGGCCAAAGAAGTCAAAAGAAAAGACAATGGAAAAAATACCTGACAACGAGCAAACGAATTACGAAAAATATAAACAACAAAGAGAAAATGCCAAACGGATTGCGTTAGAAGCAAAAGCAAAGACTTGGGAGGACTTTGGAAAAGGAATGGAAGAACAATATGCGAGCAATAAAAAACTTTTTTACAAGGTATTAAAAAACATAAGAATAGATAAAAACCATAATTAAAACAAATAAAGGATAAACAGGGATAAATACTGACTGAGGGAAAAAGAAATACAGGAAGACCAAGAAAAAAAATGGGAAAAAGAAATGAGGCAGAGACTAGAAGAAAGAGGAGTCAGCTGGAGAGAAGTGCCACAATTAGCAAACGATAGGCAGGAGTAGAGAAACATAACACAGAAATGAAAAAACATACCTCGACACCGAAAAGTACAAGAGGAACCAATTAAAAAGAAGAAGAAGTATTTCTTTGCAAGTTTCACAACAATCGCATCGCTTCGTCAATGGAATTGTTTTTACTGTGGAACTTGTAGAGAAATTGTAATGACGAAATTGTAATGACGAACAAGAACCCAAACCTTTCAAATAAAGTTAGGACACTATTTGGTAAAAGGCTTAAACTACATAACATTTACAAATAATTTCGTGTTTACCATAGTTTGTTGCACTTCTAAAGCCAGTTTTTATTTTTTTGTTAGTCTTTGCAAACTGCTATAAAGCCTCTACACATTAGGCAATTTGTCGGGGCCGACAGTCGGGAACTCCGAGTTGGGTGTTGTCTACACACCTACCGATCAGTCCAACCAACACAGCTAAACGTCATACCTTTTTATTCATTTTGATGTTAAATTTTCGGTTTAATAGTCCTTATCTAAAGGAATGTAGTGGGGACGTTGTCTTGTTGGATAGACTGGTCAGCCGACTGTTCCAACTGTCGTGTTGGTCGGGTGAAACACTACACATTAAACAATTTATCGGAATGGTCGGCCGGTTGTCCCGACAAATTGGTAGGTCTGTAGACCCCTTAACAAATAATACTGTTATCGCGAAAGTTTTTTTCAGCAAGTTTAAAAGCTACATCAATTCTTACTTTTTTTATTTCCCATTTTTCTATAAACTACGTTTCTTTTCCATTGCCTTAAGGTACACAATGTTTAGCATAAAAACAGTTTTTTGAATGTAAGCTTAAACAAAAAAAATTGCAGAATATTGCAACTAAACAGTATAAGTTTGGAAAACATGCAACTATTTCTTGTTTGAACTACTGAAACACTCTTTTGCATCAACATATACAAAAAGGAAATGTTAAAAATGATACTAATCATCTATAAAAAAAGCTTTAAATTTGTTTTCAACTCAGGTACCTAATTGATTTGAACGACAATAATATAAATAATCTAGATAGGTACCTCTTAATTTTAATTAAAAGTTTGAAGAAATAGTAACTGATGATTTTTTGGTAAATAAAATGATACACCAAACATTACTTTACTCATAAAGCTTTAAAACTTGGATCCTGTAATAGATAACAATCGTACATTAAAATTTTGAATGAAACATATTGCTCTATAATTTATTAACCACTTAAACGGGTCCTTTAATATAGTTGTTTGGCAAATTTGCATAGTATGCCCACATCCTGAAGTAACGCAATCCATGTATGATCTCATATCTGCGCATAAACAAATAAACTTTGTTCAAAACATCGAATAAAAATAGTCCAATGATAATAAATGATTATCACAGCCAAGGTGATTATCTGTGACTTCTCATTTAATATAATAATCTTTCAACGAAACCTGTCTAACTTTTTATTGTTAGCAATTTAAAAATTTAACTAATTAACTAAAATGATCATTTGTTGGACCTTTTAAGTCTTGAACTTCATTTAGCGTGCCGCTCCGTAGCATCTACCAGTTCTGGAGGAGTGCCGGGCCCCCCAGTGATGCTCATAACTCTACAGACCGCGGGGGGCTCAACCCGAGTGTTTCCCGCCGCTCTGCACCGGGTACTTTACACTAATCTAGGAGCAACTGTGTGCGGAAACTATATTCAGATAGTATAGGAACATTTTAACATGTGGAACACATGTACCACTATACTATACAATAGATAGGTGGACATTGATAGAAAAGATATCGATGTTATCGTGCGCCCAAACCAAAACTGGGTCAGATGAGTTTATGACTTAGCAAAGTATTAATTGCGTCTATATTTTGCAAGAAAATATGTTAACATATCAGTCTAAAATTTAGTTTAACTATCGAAAGATGTTAATTGTTCTAAAATGATTGTAGGATAATGTGTAGTATCCAGTAGCGTAGCCAGAAATATTGGGCCCCAATGCAAAAATCACGTAGGGGCCCCCACATCTGACCGTGATAGTATATTACATAACAAGAGTCGTAAGAAGCATATTACGCACGAGTGGAAAACTTTCCACGAGTGCGTAATTGCTTTACAACTCGTGTTATGTAGCTTACTTTTTCTACGTACATCTAATACATACGATTATAACGACTTGTTGGCTAATACGTATACGTATACGTATACATGTAATTACGTTGTCTTGTCAATTTTGACAAGTGCGCGTTTTGCTTACATTCTTTTCTTTAAATGCTTTTTCTGTAATATCTGTAATAGGTACCATGTACTTAATCTATTGTAGAGTTTAGGTCTGAATCTAAATTCGGAATCAGTTTTGCATTCTGAATGATTGGTTTTTATTTTTAAGTAATAATTTTTCGAGCAACTTTGATAATATAGGCAAAAGAGAAATTGGCCTATATGGTTTACCAGGTTTTGGCAGCATAATTACTTCTGCTACTTTCCAATTTGCCGGTACATGTTTTAGTCTGAACGCAGCATGGAAGAGATATGTTAGCATAACAATTCCTTTTTTGAAAGTTTCAGAATCTGCCCTGTGATCTAATTACAAACAAAATTCAAAACAAATATTTGCCCCATGGCAAACAAACTTAAACGACAAAATGTGTTCCAAGGACACGACTGTCCAGATAATTAATCTTATTAACCTTATTGTATTTGCCAAGTAAAAGTCAACCAATTACATTGAACCGGTACACGAAAAGACTTTCGTAAGTCGCAACCCAATCATTCACTGCTACACTTTTTTGCCTAAAACTAATGATGACAATTAGAGATAAAAAATCAACCATAATCTAGTCTTTACGCTGTAAAAAGTGATAATTTGTTAATATTACCGGCCAAAAAAAGCTACACTTTTTTAATATATAGATGTAGCAGGAAAAAACAACGAATAAACGTTTAAAACGGTAATGAGCATTAAAACCATCGCTTCTAGGTATATTACTATTAAATTTTAGATCTCGTACGGCTGTAATAATAGTACAAGAGTAGTAAAGTGACAGCAATTTCAAATTTAAAGTCTCACTTTGAAGGTTTAATAGCAATAAATTAGATGTAATAATTCTGTGAAGATCAGCGAAAGTTATATTCCTCTTGAACATTTTTGGGGAAAAAAACATTTTAGCGCACGGATAGTTTACTTTGATTGTTTAATGATTTAATTTTTTGAATCGTAATCAAACATTCCAAACTTTCTGCCGTATTCGATATTTTACATTTGATCTTCAATTTTGTTGTGGTTTGGGGTAAAAGTACTAAGACAGTTTAATAAACTTGAATCCAAATGTTCGTCTATTAAAGAGTTCCGTTATTTAGATGGACTATTTTCATTTGCGAAAATGCTGATTTGCGTTAATAAGTTGTCCCTTAATATGTAAGTACGGACAAACTTTATCCAGTTGTAAAAAATGAGTCCTTCTACTGTCAGGTGTAGGACTGTTGAATTGTGTTGTGCTGACTTTTTCCCAAGTTTTTCTGTCTTGTGCTAGCTTTTTAATCTCTTCCCATTTGATGTTTCTATCCATTGCTGCTTTTTAAACTTCGTCTTGCCAGGGTTTTCTCGGTCTACCTCTTTTGGTTTTTCCCTGTGATCTTGCTTCTTACAATTAAGCTTTTCTGGTTAACCTTTCTTCATCCATTCTATAAATGTGACCCAACCATCCCAGCTGTCTTTCTTGTATTTTTGTTTGAACTGATTTTATCTTTAATTGTTCTATACAGGGTGTCCCCATTATACACGGCAAAAAAGTAGGTGCATATTACTGAGTGAAAATGATGACCATTTGTCAAATATTTTGTTATCCGAAAATGCTTCCTTTCAAAGTTAGAGACCTTCAAAGTTGCAAGAAAAAAAATTCAAAAAATCGATTACGTCCTAGCCGTTTAAGCTAGAGCTATCAAACTTGGCCGAAATGTTTGGGTGTTTCCCATTGACTTTGTGGGATAATTAGAAAGAAAACACGTAATTGGAAGTATGATTTATAGTCAGGTCATCCGCTTACCATCTTCAGAATTTTTTTCTCTGGAATAAAATTGAAAATGTCATTCGTCCATAAGAAAGTACGACTTAAGAGGAAAAAATTCGTGCCTCTTTGTTTTTTGCTGTAAACGTAGCCGTTTTCGAGAAAATTAGCGCTAAAGATGCATCGACAAATCTGTTTATACACCTCAAATATTTTTTTTAACTAAACTTACTTGGCTAATGTCATGCTTGACTTAAGGCTTGTTCATAATAAACTAAGTGAATGTCGGCTAATTCGTTTAGAGTATACAAGTTTGTGTATGACATTTAAAAAAAAAGGTTAGGTTGTGAACAAGCCTTAAGTCAAGCATGACATTAGCCAACTAAGTTTAGTTAAAAAAAATATTTGAGGTGTATAAACAGATTTGTCGATGCATCTTTAGCGCTAATTTTCTCGAAAACGGCTACGTTTACAGCAAAAAACAAAGAGGGACGAATTTTTTCCTCTTAAGCCGTGCTTTCTTATGGACGAATGACATTTTCAATTTTATTCCAGAGAAAAAAATTCTGAAGATGGTAAGCGGATGACCTGACTATAAATCATACTTCCAATTACGTGTTTTCTTTCTAATTATCCCACAAAGTCAATGGGAAACACCTAAACATTTCGGCCAAGTTTGATAGCTCTAGCTTAAACGGCTAGGACGTAATCGATTTTTTGATTTTTTTTCTTGCAACTTTGGAGGTCTCTAACTTTGAAAGGAAGCATTTTCGGATAACAAAATATTTGACAAATGGTCATCATTTTCACTCAGGAATATGCACCTACTTTTTTGCCGTGTATAATGGGGACACCCTGTATATGTTACATTTCTGATTCGATCTTCTTTGGTTTTTCCTTGGATTTTGCTTAGAAATTTCATTTCTGCCGCATTACTATTTTTATTTGTGAGTGTCCACGTTTCACTCGTATAAAAGTGCCGGAGTTACTGCCTTTTTAACCACTTATACTTTTGTTCGTTTTGAGACTTCCCTCATTCCAAAAAAAGTTGTTCTTAAACTGTTAAATATTCTTTCTACATTTCCTGTCCTTCCGCTTATTTCCTTGTCCATTCCTCCATTTTTCTTTATGATCACTCCTAAAGTCCTAAATATTTAAAGCTTTCCACCTGTTCCAACCTAAGCTCATTTAAAGTGATGTTATGCCCTTTGTTCTCTATTGTAACGATCATAGTTTTAGTTTTTTTCTGTATTTAATTTCATATTGATTTTTTTTTAAATTCCTGGTTTCTAGATTGTTACTGATTCTTCTCTTTTTCCGCGACTTACACAATGTCGTCTGCAAACATTAGCTCAGTTATGCTTTAAGACGTGATTAAAGTTAAAAGAAGCAAGATAATAAAAATATGCATATTATTAAAATTCCAAAACTGCTCACAACAGACTAAAATGATGATAAACTTGATTATCTGAAATTATTAAACCTATTAAACTAATGATGTATGTACAATAATCAGTTCTCTCGTGACTGTCAATAAACAAACAATATAAAACCAAATGAACAAGAAGCCTGAATGGATAGAAGATACCATTAAATTACATAAATAATAAGCAGCAATATGCTAGACTTAAGTCACTGTGTTATCAACAATTATAGCGGTCATTAAAATTTAATGTCCTGATGCTGGGTGTTCAGCAAAGCAAACAAAATTTAAAACTTTCTGCAGTTGCATTTAAAGGTTGTTAGTATGTGTGAAGTTGGTAATTTTACAAGTTCTTTTACGACTGGAGGTGTCACTTTCCTTCACGTCTGCAATTAAATACCAAGGAGATCATTAATGTCGGATCGGAATTAATACCAATATGTGTTGGAACGGTTTGCGATTAGAGTGTCACGCATAGCACTTAAATTATTCAGTTGCATACATCAGGGACGGATCAAAATATATATTTCGTTGGTCATTTAAATGAGAAGACGCTAAACATAGCAGGCTGTGATATTTTTGTTTTTACAAGAAACAAAACACGTTTTAACTTATCGACGCACACTTATCGATCAAGCAAAATATTTTAATTTGGTATGCAGAGTGGATGTGATTGTGGGAAATTTATCATTGATTTTTCTGGAAATATTTATTAATCCAAGATTTTGACGAACCACCACTGACCAGCAGGCTCGGCTAGTTTGTTGCACCTTGTTAATAATGCTGACTTTGCATATTGTTAGCTTTTTGTGCCGTCGTTCTTGCGGCACGTTTTTAGGTACACCATTAAGCCGTGTGCATATGGCATATACGAAACCACGCGTTTAATTTTCGTATTAATTTTTTTTTCTCTCACAAACGACTAATACCGTTTAGATATTTAAGGTATATATAGAACGTAATTGTAAAATGGTATTCCGAAGGGATAATTGTTTTTCACTACCAATTTTAGAAATGTATCTTATTATCAGTGTAAAAAATCTCGGGCTTGGTGACGTTGTATATTGTTGATAAAAAGCTGTGTACAAGTTTCTTTAAATGAGCTACGGTTTAGGTTTTTGGTTTTTAGTTTAAGTAATCGTATTTTAAGCTAATTCTCCATGTTACTGCTTTTCTTTATCACATAACAAATGTTTATTTTGTTCATGTTTCATTGGTTAAAACCTACATTACATTTTATTATTGAGTAATAAAGTGTTTTTAAAATTCAAACATATAACCAAACCTCAGGACATGGAGTACGGCAAGGAGGAGTATTAAGCCCGCTACTGTCTAAGTCTCATTGATGAAGTTATAAAACAAAGCTGGAATCAAACGACAAAGTCTACAATAGGATTTCACAATCTACAACAAGTCAAAGTACAAGCTAATAGGATGGAAAATGCAGATGGAAGGAAAAATAAATAGAGGAAGACCAAGAATAAAATGGGAAAAAGAAGTGAGGCAGAGACTAGAGAAAAACGGAATCAGCTGGAGAGATGTGCCTCAATTAGCTAACGATAGGCAGGAGTGGAGAAACATAACACAGAAATAGAAAAGCATACCTCGACACCGGAGGTACAAAAGGAACCGATTTCTTAATTTCTTAGAAGAAGAAGATGAAACTTTTTCATCACAATCTGGAACATTTACTTTAATCTCGTTTTGTTTGATTAGTGATTGCTGTTGGTTTATAAAAGCTGTTTTGTTTTCTGTACAAAACAGATACTGCTCGAGATATGTCTTCCGCCTTATTACCTTCCCAATAAAAGTTTTGAACTAACTACAGAATTTACATTTTGTACTTAAGAATTAATCATTAAGTACCTATCCATTTACTCCTTAATAATGGCTTTCGCTCTTAATATCTATTTTTTTTAATGGTGTAAAAAAACTTCTGGGTTTCGCGACCTAAAGCAATAAGGACAATATTTTCTTTATTAGAGGCCGTTTACACACACGGTTTTGCACATGGTTTTGCTGCTTAGGTTTTGCATATGTGCAAAACCGTGTGTGTAAACGCCAGGGCCGTGTTTAGGGGGGGGCGAAGGGGGCGCTCGCCCCGGGCGCCGAAATCAGGGGGCGCCAAAATCGCCATTGACGTCTTATTTTTTTTTTGGAGATATCTACGTTACGCAGTACCAGCGCGAAATTATTTTGTGTCCTAGGCAGTTTATTGGCGCGTCCCTTCTTCCTTAAGTCCTTTTATCTAAATTGTAGAGTGTTATTAACAAGTAAATAACGTACGGCGTATGAGGTATAGACAGCTGACGTAGCGTGATAATGAACCCAAGAGCGCGTCAAGTAATAGTGATAGTGTAAGTAAGCACATTAAACTAATAACTGTGTAGTGAATTAAATTTTAAAATATAATCGTATAAATAAAGTTAAATAAAATAAAATATTATCCATGGAGAAATTTTTTAAAGCGAGTGGTAGTAGTTATAAAAGAAAAAGAGACAAGGAAGAGAAAAACAAAGAAGAAGGCGGAATATCCAGTACGTACAAACTAGTAATCAGATCACCAGATCAAGCAAAAACCAAAGGTTCAACGGAAGAAAAACAAATGGAGGCGTTAGTAAAAGTAATTAACCAATTGGTGGAAGAAGTTAAAAAGATAAGGGAAGAACAAAAAGCATTTAGGGAGGAATTTAGTGCAACAAAAAAAGAAAACGAAGAACTTAGAAAAAAGATGCTTAGCTTAGAAAACAGAATAGAAGAACCAGAAAAAAAAAGAAAAGAAATATAAAATTGTGATAAAGGGGGCAAAATTTGATGAAAGTAACGGTACAGCAGGTATCGAAGAATTTCTAGATCAAAATTTAGGAGTCAAAGTAAATATCAAACAGATGTATGTGGTGGGTCGAAAATATGGCAAAAGTATGACAATAGCAATGACAAGTAAATAGGAGTAAAATAAAATAAAGATGATGCAGTATAAGAGCAAATTAAAAGGTCAAAACGTTTACATAGACAATGACCTAACAGTAAAAGAAAGAGAAATACAAAGAAAAATCAGAGAAGAGGCAGAAAAAGAAAGAAAAAAGGGCAAAAAAGTCAGAGTAGCTTATCAAAAACTCATTGTAGATAATAACATCTGGCTATGGAATAAAGAGAAAGAGGAGCTACAGCAAAAAACAGACCCAAAAAACTAAGGACGGAAAACAAGTTACGGAAAAAATGGCACGATCACTACACGAAAACGGACATGAATAAGGAAAAACAGATAGCAATCAAAGCATGAGATACTAAAAATGAAAAAAATAGAGATAAGAAAGACAAAATGAGAATAGGTACTTGGAATACCAGAAGCATAAAAAGAAAAGAAGAAGAAGCGATCATGGAAAAAAGTCAGCACAACACAACTCAACAGTCCTACAAACAGTAGAAAGACTCACGACTAAAAAAAATAATGTTCCTTAAGTTAAATGTTTAACTATTGAAGTATTTATTTATTTATTATTACAAATATTACATGTGCATATTATGTTATTTTTTACCAAATTGTATGTTCCTTAAGTTAAATGTTACCTAATTATTTATTTATTATTAAAAATATTATATGTGCATACATATGTGTGTTTTATAAAGTGTTTTTTAAAACGAGCCCCATTTTCCAAGCCCGAACAAAGTAGGCCCGGAGAAACTTTTTTTTTTTTTTAGAAATGGGCCGCAATTTTTCGTTTTTGCCCCGGGCGCCAAAACACCTAGACACGGCCCTGGTAAACGCTAAAACTAAGCGATTTTATTGACCTTGGTTTTACACAAGTGAATCTAGCAGAGCTAGATTCATACACACGGTTTTAACCATGTGCAAAACCGTGTGTGTAAACGGGCTTTTAAAGGCATTGGATATACAAAACTTTTTTCTACGCATGGGTCGATAGGATAAACAAGATTTTGCCACGAAACATTAAATAGTTGGTCACAAATTAAGTAAAAATATTTTTTTACTGCATCAATAATTAACAATATTCCTTGTGTCATTAAACTTATAAGCCAGTAGTGTCCATAATGCGATCGTGCAATGATTTAAAGCTGATATTAAGTTTACTTAAGTCCACAGCAAAATAAATAAATTTGTGAAAAAATCGCACCTTGATCAACTTAAAATATTTTGTCAATTTGACATATAACAGAATTAAACAATTAAATGTGAACAAGTATGAATCATTTAATACCATCAAAAATTGATATTTTATTAGTTTTGTTACTAAGAAAATTTCTTATCGGCCAAAGCTTTTGTATATGACAAGCGAAATCAATTTAGCTTAAAAGATATTTTAGATTCAATAAAATCGCCCGTCAAGAAGTAATTAATAGTACCTATGTAATTTAGACTAGGCAAGTTTAATGTCACGGTAAATGTAATAATTTATTACAGTCTCAAACACATGTTGTAACTGTGTGCTGTCATACTACAACAGTACTTCGTGAAAACAACGAGCAGATATCATTCACACGCACCATTACTGATTCGAATTCGCTTCATGGTGCGAACAGTTATAAGGAGTCCTAGAAATGTACAGGAACTCTGACATTGCATAATTTTTATCTTTAATGAAACATTACAGTACAGCCTTTATCTAATTTCAATCTAATAATTTTCCGAGTATTTCGATTAAGACCATCTGTCTGTGTTTTTACAATCTGCACCAGCACGACATTAATTTCTCAGAGAACGATGGAAAACTGCCATTTCAAGAAAAAACGTACGGCTTGATATTTATGTATTTATATTGACTTATGCTAGAAAGAGACAACGTAAAACAAACGTACAACGAATTTCTGAAACTCTATGTAACTTACTACAAAAATTGTGGATACAGAAAAACGTGCTATCTTTCGGTTAACATATTTCCACCTAAAACTACTCCATACAAAATAGGGTAACTACTGTAGTTATTGGTCCCCTTAAGCACAAAAAATGGGATTGAGGATAAACGAAGATAAGACCAAGCTAATGAGAATAGGACAACAAACAATAGAAGACAGGCTAGTGGTAGGGGAATTTGAGGAAGTAAATAAGTTTGTGTACAGGGTGGTCTATTTTCGATGCCCATACAGAGTATCTCGGTTATTATCAGAGATAGAAAAAAACTAAATACATAAACTCGATTTATTTTTTCGAGAGAAATGTATTGCCGTAAACAGATTTTTGATATCTTTTTTAATTTTCGAAATATAGCCAAAAACCGATTTTTGGCACTTTTCAAAAATGTTAAATATCTCGCTTAAACGAGAAGATAGAAAAAAACTTTTAAGACATTTTTCGCATGATTTTTTGTGCTTAATAAGATAGCGATGTTCAATTGTTTTTTACTCATATCAATGCCGATATATTGCACCTAACTTTCTTATTTTAAATGGCAACCATAGGGAAATTATATATTTTTGAAAAACGCAAAAAATAAGCTTTCGATTCATGTCAAAGCCAACTATGGTTGTCATTTAAAATAAGAAAGTTAGGTGTAATATATCAATATTTGTATGAGTAAAAAAAATTGAATATCGCTATCTGATTAAGGACAAAAAACCATGCAAAAAATGTCTTTAAAGTTTTTCTCTATCTTTTCGTTTAAGCGAGATATTTAACATTTTTGATGTCTTTTTTGATACTCGAAATTAAGCCAACACCATTTTTGGCTCTTTTCAAAAATGTTAAATATCTCGTTTAAACGAGAAGATAGAAAAAAACTTTAAAGACATTTTTTGCATGGTTTTTTGTCCTTAATAAGATGGCGATGTTCAATTTTTTTTTACTCATACAAATATTGATATATTACACCTAACTTTCTTATTTTAAATGACAACCATAGTTCGCTTTGACATGAATCGAAAGCTTATTTTTTGCGTTTTTCAAAAATATATAATTTGCCTATGGTTGCCATTTAAAATAAGAAAGTTAGGTGTAATATATCGGCATTAATATGAGTAAAAAACAATTGAACATCGCTATCTTATTAAGCACAAAAAATCATGCGAAAAATGTCTTTAAAGTTTTTTTTTATCTTCTCGTTTAAACGAGATATTTAACATTTTTGAAAAGTGCCAAAAATCGGTTTTTGGCTATATTTCGAAAATTAAAAAAGATATTAAAAATCTGTTTGCGGCAATAAATTTCTCTCGAAAAAATAAATCGAGTTTATGTATTTACTTTTTTTCTATCTCTGATAATAACCGAGATACCCTGTATGGGCATCGAAAATAGACCACACTGTACTTGGGGACACTTATCACAAACCGAATCGAAGAAGATAAAAGACATAAACATGAGAATACTGAAAGTTAACAAAAGTGCAAGAGCCGTAAATAACCTAATAAGAGCAGAATAGTTATCTAGGAGCACCAAAATACGTTTGTATAAAACAATACTAAGACCTATAGCGATTTATGGGCGTGAGACCGAGACCTGGGTACTGAACAAAAATGCAAAGGAAGCCCTAAGAAGATGGGAAAGAAAAATAATTAGGAGAATAGTGGGAGGGAAGAGAACAGATGAGGGATATATAAGAAGAACGAACGTGGAGGTAAATACAATTTTCAAAGAAGCAACCATAGACAAAGTAATAAATGCCAGAAGGATACAATGGCTAGGACATATTGAGAGAAGGGAAGACAGCAGAATAATAAAAGAGATAGCGTGGAAAGAGTCTGCATACAAGAAAAACAGAGGAAGACCCAGAAAAAGATGGAGAGAAGCTGTGGACGCAGAACTAAGAGAGAAAAACATAATGAATTGGAGGAAGAAAACCAAAGAGAAAGAGTGTGGAAAAACCCTCTTGGCCTAAACGGCCTGCAAAATAGCTTTTATTATATAATTATTGTAAATAAAATTAGGATTGTAGACTTGATGTTTGCAGTATTACTGAGAAATATTCTCGGTTAATATTTTATTGATTTTCTGCTGTTAACGGCTTAATTTCTACTTGAGATATTCTGTATGAAGTTGGCTGTTTATTTTGGTGTGAATGATGTACTGAATTTTATTATTGGAGTGTCAGTTTTAAATTGTGAGGAGCGTTTGTGTAGGTGGAACTGCTAAGTTGTATGTAAATATTATAAATCAATCGCGGATATAAAACGGTTGGTGGTTTAATATATTGGTTCGCTCCTTATTACTGTTATTCGATCCAACGACTTGTTTATTTTTTTTTTGTAAGCTATCCTCAAGATCTGTAACGTAAAAACGTTTTTGATGAAGTTTCGTGATTATGAAATAATAAGTGTTACATGTTGTGGTTGTTAGATAACAGGTAGGTGCGAAGATCCAACCTTCTGGCAATGACGAAGGAGTTTGGCGGACTATCAATTAAAATTGAGCCGACAGCTGCTGGCCCGTCACAGGTGACGTCTCACACATGTCATCCGCCCATACGCCTGTTGATACGCTCCTTTTGTCTTTAATTCTTTAATTAATAAATGCCAAGTAGGTGTTGATGCCCTCGTCATTTTGTTTTATTTATGTTCTAGCCTGTAAAAACATTTATTTTACAGCTACGAATCTGCGATACAATACTTTACCAACTTTTTACGGAGCATAATGAAACATTCAGTGATGAAGTTGATGTATCGCTTTAAAAAACAAGAAGCGATATCTAATTAAGCGGGCATAACAAGCATATAATGAAGCGACAAAAAAACATTTCGCACTTTCTGGTTATTAAAGTATCTTCGGCGTTAATAATATCGGTACGTTGAAAAAAGTGTTTGTGAAAATGTTATGTGGAATTCCGTCGGTGCTGTCGGATCGGGTCAGGGGGTGTCAATTCGTTTCGCCGACCGAGGGCTATCGTCAATCACCCGCCCGATAATTACGGCGCGGCGCAGCAGGGAGTTCTTGCGTTTCACCGCGTGAAAATCGAAAACTACTTGATACCGCCACTATGACCTAACGTGTGTTCAACTTGACGGCCACAGCGAAAACGAGTCGGAACTTTGTAAAACATTAGGTATGTTAATTTGTAAGAAATTAATACATTCATTCTCTTTTGAAATATCTTGTTTATAATTTGACTGGTAAACTATCGACATTCTTTTATATCATATTATCTATCAGTTTAAACATCAAACATACAGGGTATATATCAAATTCGAGGGCTCTCTTATTATTAGAGGTAGACAATTGGTTTAAACTTAAAGGATTAAGTTGCTAAATTGCCAATACGTTTGTATCATATTACAGTTGGTCCTCGATTTAACAGATTAGTTAGAAAAAGGGGATGTTGGCTATTATAGAAAGCCCCTTAAATAATATTTTGAAAACATATTTTATACACGGACTTGCAATGTAACTTTTTTCCTTAAAGCCACACAAAAATGTTTGTAATCCAAACGTGTTCTCTTAAAGTTGAAGTTCCTTATATCGGGGTTCGTTAAATCGAGGGCCTAATGTATTTTTATTTTGAAAAAATAAGTATTTAAAACATTTAGTTGTAATACTTACAAATTGGCAAAAGTATCACCACAGTAAATAGTATTTGTGTTTGTTCGAGGATATCCACTAGGTCAAGATAGTTTAACCACAATGTAGATGTCCTTTCATAGATGTTAATACATATTACTATCAGTGTCTAGTAGCTATGTTTATTAAATTATTCTACCAATTGAAGTTAATAGAAATGCTGATTTGTTCTGCAAAATGTTGATGGTTGACAACTAGGTATAAGAAAAAATGTTTATAAATATAAAATAGTGGCGTAGTTTGTTAATGCCTATTGAAACGTAGACCTTTCATAAATTGGCAACATCATAGTTTGTTTTTATGAAGCGAAATGTGCTACTGAGTACTGACTACAAAAAACAAGTCAACTACTTCCTTAGACTATTGTTTTAAAAAATACCACTGTATTCGAACACAAGTAATAACACGAATTTGTTTCTCTCACGTTGCTAGACTGCATCTAAAAGTTGGTACCTTTTTTGGATCTAGGTGGCTATAAAGTGAAGAACTTTTTCTATACAACCATTTAAACTTTTTGTTGACAAACAAATACTTTAAACGGTAGTTGAGTTAACACAATACTCGCATAAATAAAAAATCTGTTAGTGTGCTAAACGTCCGTTAATTTCCTTAGAATCATTGGCATGAAACTGTTCTAAAAAAGATTATAAATTTAAATGTTCTTAATTAGTTAAGTTAAAACATAAACAAACCATGGTAACCACCAAAATGAATAGTCTTATTTTAGAATATTTAATGGTTTATGTGCACTCATTTAATTTTTTTACTCAAAAACAGTAAGTTTTGCAGGAAAGTTTAAAGAATAAACAAATTTCCAAATAAATCAAGCTTTCGAAGAAATTTTTTTAAATTGCAAAATTTCAAGCCTCCAAAAAGTTCTGATTAAAAAAGCAAAAGGGGTCGCACTTTTCAGTCCCTTGTGAAGGTGGGAGATAATTAAAAATGTCACTATGGGAAACCTTTTAATAAGTATAATTCATCTACCAAACGCCATTCTCCTACATGTATCCAAATTTGAGAAATAAAATAAAAACCTAATCTTACCGCTCCTCTTAAAAGGGGAGGGGGTGTAACTCCGCAAGGAAACGTCTAACCAGGAAAGGTCACGATACGTTGTCGCTAGAATTTGATTAAGGCTGTGTTTGTTGCATCAAGGATATCAAAACTAAATGTTTTCCAGAGTTATACGTGCCACTGGCCATTTCCTTCGGAAAAATAGGGGAAAAACTGAAAAGTGGAACAATAAAGGGAGTTTTTGCGATCGCGTTGACCATGAAACCGTCAGAGACAAAATCTAAATTTTTCTATTTACCAATGCGCGCATCCTTTGCAAGTAAAATGGTGCAAAGTTTTTGAAAAAATCTTAAACGGTTCCAGAGAAAAACGCAAAAAACGAGGTGCTTGTAAAAAAGGTTTCCCCTATGTTAAACGCCTATGCAAGTCGCATAGATTTAGTTATACAGACAGATACTTACTTATACCACAACTTCTCAAATCACAGCGTTTATGCAAGGGTTTAGTCTTTGACGTTTTTCTCCGGCACCGTTCAAGATTTTTTCAAAAACTTTGCACCATTTTATTTGCAAAAGATGCGCGCATTGGTAAATAAAACAATTTCGATTTTGTCTCTGACGGTTTCATGTTTTTATACCAACTTTTCAGTTTTTCCCCTATTTTTCCGAAGGAAATGGCCAGTGGCACGTATAACTCTGCAAAACTATAGTTTTGATGTCCTTGATGCAATAAACACAGCCTTAATCAAATTCTAGCGACAACGTATCGTGACCCTCGCTTGTAAGAAAAAAAAATTATATAAAAGCCCCCCCTTAATTTTCGATAAGGAATTATCTCCTGAAGTTTTTCGCAATATTTAAGAAACACCTTGTACAATGTACATATTTGATGCACGTTATGCTAGATTACTCATTCATTACAACGTAATATGTTGCGGAGGATTTATTTTTGTATATGGTGGTAGTACCAAAATTTTCGAGTTTTTCTTTAAATGGTACGCCGTGATTGAAAGGTTGAGAACCGCTGCTTTAGAACAAAGAGACCAACGTATATAGGCGCAAATTGCTAGGAACAAATTGTCAGGATTGGTTTAGGAATATTGATAAACAATTTGAAATTGCATGAAAGCTATATCTTGAATAATTTTTTAAATATACCTACGTTTGCAAGTTTACCAAATTTTCTTGCGGCCAATTGCCAAGATAAATTATTTTATTTTGGATGTTACTCAGAACCAGTTGCCAACCACTGTTCCAAAATAATAAGTGAATTAATTTTATAACTTTTGAAACGGAAGTTACATCTGCAGCTGCTGTATATCTTCTTAAGTCATTATAATTTGCAAAATCATTGTTTCTGCAGCTTTTTTGTTTTAACTAGATGTAAAAGTTGACTCATTATTTTATTTCGGCGCAGCCCATATTTAAATGTCTACTGCAAGTAGCTCTAACCGTTTACGAGATACCAATAGTGGCCCTTCTATGTGGACCACTATGTATCACTTAAAAAAAAAAAAAAAAACTAACAGACGTGCTGCAGAATTAGTCGGCCCTCAATATTTCCTATCAGTTGTACCTGTCAGAGACACGGTACTTCCTCCAAAAATAATATAAATACGATCGATTAGTTCTAAGGCCGTCTAAAGAAGTATGTACTGTTGAATTATATTTTTGATATTAAAACACAAATATAGAACATTTTCGTACGGGTTAAAGTTTTGGAAGATTAGAAAGTTTACAGCAAATACAGTTTTATTAATAATAATGATTAATGGTCACTTATAACAGAATGTATTATGCAATGAATTTTTAATAATGCTAGTTTGTTGGAGCTGTGAAGTGTATCTGACTTATTTGTATTAGTCGGTTTCGTGATTAGATTCTTTTTCGTTGCGTATGCCACATGTAAATTATCACCGTTTGGTACGAGAAAGTCGTTAGTATTGAATAATCAATTTGATTTTAAACGTCATTTAAGGTACTGGCGTATGTAATACATAATGAATTAAAGAAATTATATCATTAATATAAGTCAGAGGATGATAATTAGAAAGCGACCGTACAATGAAAAGTATTCAAATCAATTTGAATCATACGACAATGTAACTGTATCAAATACCATCTGTAACCCACAACTTCAGAAAAAAAGCAGAATACGAATGAAAGATTAGGAAATTATAAATGATAACGGAAGACTAATGGTGCCTTTCCACGTGAGAGTAAACTACTCTCGATAGCAGCGTCGCCAAGGATACAGCCCCTGAGAGTAACTCCCGATTGGCTGTATCCTTGGCGACGCTGCTATCGAGAGTAGTTTACCTACTCTCACGTGGAAAGGCACCATTAAGCATGCATGCAGTTCTTACACAAACAGTGCAGTTAAAAGAAAATTAAATTTTAATATTACGTCGAGCAATTTATTAATTTTAATCAGGGATGGAATAACGTTTTGAATCGTTACGTTATTGTATAACGTTATTTATCATTTGTTTTCGTTACATAACGTTATAAATAACATTAAAAAAATGAATTGTTATGTTATATAACGTTATATAACGTTACATAAATTATGATATAATTTTTTTTTTTTTATAAATTATGATGTTTCTTAAATAATGCGACAAAATTTGGGAGGCGATTCCTTATCAAAAATTAAGTGGGGTCTTTTTTATAAAAAAGGTTTTTTAGACGTCTCCTTTCGGAGTTACACCCACCTAAAGAGGATCGGTAAAATTAGGTTTTTATTTTATTTCTCAAATTTGGATAAATGGAGGAGAATGATATTTGGTAGATGTTTTATACTTATTAAAAGGTTTCCCATAGTAATATTTTTATTCATCTTCCACCTTCACAGGGAGCTGAAAATTGCGACCCCTGTTGGTTTTTTAATCAGAACTTTTTGGTGAGTTGAAATTTTGCAATTTTTTTTGTTTTTGTTAGTTTGATTTATTTAGAACGTTTTTTTATTCTTTAGTTTTTCTCGTACATCCTACAGTTTTGAGTAAAAAATTAAATGAGTGAATGATCATGTTGGGTAGAATTGACGGGCTTTTTAGCGTTGTCGTCGTGTAAACGTCAAAATAAATAATTACACCCGTCACTTCTACCCAATATTAACACAAACAAACCATGGTAACCACCAAAATGAATCGTTTTATATTAGAATATTATTGATGGTTCATGTTCAGTCATATAATTTTTTACTCAAAAACTGTAGGTTTACCGGGAAAAGTTAAAAAATAAAAAAAAACTTTTACCTAAATGAATCAAGTTTTCAAAAAAAAAAATAAAAATGCGAGATTTCAACCCACCAAGAAGTTCTGATAAAAAAAAACAACAGGGGTCGCACTTTTCAGCTCCCTGTGAAGGTGAGAGATGATTAAAAATATTACTATGGGAAACCTTTTAATAAGTATAAAACATCTACCAAATATCATTCTCCTCCCTTTATCCAAATTTGAGAAATAAAATAAAAACCCAATTTTACCGATCCCCTTTAGGAGGTGTAGCCCCGAAAGGAGACCCTAAAGAAAAAAAATTTATATGAAAGACCCCTCTTAATTTTCGATAAGGAATCACCTGTCGCATTATTTAAAAGAAACATGTTACATAAAAATAATTTTTATTTGTAACTCTGAAATTATTTTTGGGATCTGTCAACGTAAATTTAAAAAATAGTACAAAATTACGTTGAGATATTTTATTTTCATTTTAATTTCTAAAATATAAACAAAATATTATATCATCTGAAAATTTAAAAAAAAAAAAAATTAATTTATAGAGAATAACGATACAAAATAACTTTTAATGAAACGTTATTGGTTATTATAACGTTATATAACGTTATAAAAATATCGTTACGTTATTGCATAAAAAATTATAGTTGAATCGTTATTATAACGTTATCGGGTATCGTTACGTTACGTTTTCCATCCCTGATTTTAATATCAATAATGATACAAATACATTTTTTGAATATGAAATTTTCCATGTAAAAATTCACAGTTTTGAACTTTTAGCCGGATCAAAGCTGCTAAGTGAACTACAAACTTTAATAAGCCAATAAACGAAAGTAAGATTCAACAGGTTCTTTCTTTTGTGTTTAAAAAGCCTCGTTGATTTCAATCCGTAGAATTCAATACAAATTTACATTAGAACAGTTTTGTTTCCAAACACAATACACAGATGCCAGCGAAATCGATACTCGCAAGTACGCGACAAAAGACGCGTACAAAGCCCCGTGTCATTCTCAGACTCCACCAGCCCGCATTGTTATACGAACTGCGTTGATAATACTAATGTATTGTTGTTCTTTTCCATATTTTTGAAAATACGGAAGTCGGAATGACGATTACCTCAATAAAAATACTTGAGCTGCCACGAGCATATGTTATTTTGTTGCAAAACTGACGGCAGACGTGTCGGGGAAATTTGTTCTTTCAATAAATTGGATAGCAGCAGGACTTTATGTAACTGCGTCATGAAAATTTGGATGAAATAAATGTCATTCCGCCTTTCATTTAAAGAGATTCAGAATTTATATTATTTTTGGAGGAAGTACCGTGTCTCTGACAGGTACAACCGATAGGAAATATTGAGAGCGGACTAATCCTGCAGCACGTCTGTAAGTTTTTTTTTTTTTATGTGATATACAGGGTTCTCGTTTTTCGAGGGCCACTATGGGGATCTCGTAAACGGTAAGAGTTACGACTTCGGTTAAATTACGGCAAAGTTGTATTTTCAGGTGCTTAATAATTTGACGCAAACAGAACTTATCTAGCTTTTTTAATTTTTGAGATATAGGGGAAAAAGTACAAAAATGGATGTTTGTTTTTTGCCCGTAACTTTTTTATTTCATGTCGAATTTTATTTCTGTAAAACTTTTTCATGGCCACTTTCTGCAAGGAATCAAAATCCCCAATTTTATTTTCCATGCGACGTTTCGCTTTTTTAAAACCGTCGTCAGGTCAATTTTTTCTTATTTGCGCTATAACCTATTTTCATACACACATATATATGTCTTTTATGTATTATACAGGGTGTCCCAAATTAGAGGCCCCATTGCTTATCTTAAAAGTTACGAGGTTGGTGTAATTGTTACAAAGCTGCAAAATTTGGTGCCAAACTCAAAGGAAATTGATGATTGTCCAAAATACAAAAGTTAATAAAACAACGAATGAAGAATAAAAAGTTCCTTCAAAAAATTAAAAATTAACCTCCAATTGCGACCAATCTTTTGTTTAATGAAAAATATCTGTCTTATTAAGATATCCTACAATTTTTTGCAACTTAGATTAACTTAATAAATCAGTTTTATCGTATATTCATTAATTTATAGATTTCCCAAATTAATGTAAACTCGTCAGTGATAATCCTTTAATGTTTAAAAGATTAAAAGTGTGGTATGACTTCTTTAACACGTATAACAGAAACAGTGGCGGATTACCGCACAGGCGCATGAGGCGCGCGCCTCGGGCCTCGGCAAAAAGGGGCCTCAGAATCGTTGGGTTCGTCATCCTCAAAAACCAAAATTAAATTTTTATTGTCTATTAATATGAGAATTATAAAATAATAATTGTAGGCAAATTGTAATATCTTCTAAAGCCTATTTTCATAGTGGGTATTGTGTAATAGCCATTGATGCCAATTTAAAAAAAAAAACATGTTAAATTAAACAAAAATGATAGCCAATTTGGTTCCAAATCGCCAAAACTTGCAACCCTGCTTGCATCTGATTACAGTGCACTCACTGCATGCCGATGTACTGTACAGGGTGATCCAAATTCGATGGGATTACATGGGCATCTCGTCAAGATAGAGAAACGGTTAATGTACCAAAAATGTGCAGTTTTTTGGGACAAACTCAGAATAGTTGTCAAATATATTCTATCTTTTCCGATTTTCCTTTGTTTTCACAACCTGCTTTTTGTTTCTCATCTTTAAAAAAATTTAAAAACCTTTGTAACTTGCGTATTATTGAAAATAAATACATCAACCCTAATATATTTGGAAAGGGAAAAAATAAGGAATTTAAATAGGTCATAGCCAACTATAGCTTCCATTTAAAAAAAGGTGAGTTTGTGTCATACATTTTTAACGGCGAGAGTAAATTTTTTTTTTTTAGTACCTACTATCAAAATCTACATAAAATATCTAAAAATAAGCTTTATAAACTTTTTCGATATTTAAAACAATAAGGGAGATATGACACATTATAAATATAACAAAAAAACAGTTTTTCATTAATAATTCAAAAACTGGAAATATATAAGTGTTGATGTATTTATTTTCAATAATATGCAAGTTACACAGGTTTTTTAATTTTTTTAAAGATTGGAAACAAAAAGTAGGCTGTGAAAACAACAAAAAACCCAGAAAAACCGGAAATTATAGAATATATTTGAGAACTGTTCTGAGTTTGTTCTAAAAAAACTGCACATTTTTAGTAATTTAACCGTTTCTCTATCTTGACTATTAAGCGAGATACCCATTGTAGTCCCATCGAATTTGGACCACCTGTACTGTATGATGCAGAATTTTACTGTGATTTTTTTACCTGAGATGGGATTTTTTCTTTTAAATGGGAATGTGATTTTTTTTCTGGTACCTGAGAATATTTTTTTGTTTCCGTATTTGATTTTTGTGTTTATGTTTTTGTTGGTTCTAAAAATAAAAAATGTTATGATTTTTCTGCATTGTTCATTTTATTGAACCATCTTAATAGGGGGCCTCCAGATCAGGTTGCGCCTGGGGCCCCACAAAATCAAGATCCGCCACTGAACAGAAAGCGATTACTATCACATCCCCTTCATTGTGTGCAAATGTTGGCAACTTGTACAAAAATTTAAAATTCGATCGTGTACACATAGCGTAAAATAACAGCTTAAATCCGCTAAACCCCATTTATGTAAATGCGCATGGTATAAGTAGGTTCTTTGATACGCTTCACTCCAACATTTCAAAGTTTTCGTCTACAAAGTTTGGATCGTTTCTGCGTACATGTGATATACATTAGTGAGAGTATATAGCGTCGCGACGCTTCGCTGTTGTTTTAGCTCATTGGGCGCCGACCGGATGCCCGGCCAACGCTACAATCGATACGAATTCCCCGACCAATCCCGGCCTACTACAAGCCTGCCTTCTTTTGTCTTTACGAGAACAATGGAGGAGCGATCGTTTTGTTTTTCTACGCGTGTGTTTAGCTTTCATTTGTTTATATTTACGTCTGTTCACGATGGTGTAAACAGGCAAGTTAATTATCCTATTTTTAAATGGAGAGCACGTGTAACGCTTTTAACAGAGCAGTTTTTATTATTTACAGTTGGCAAAGAACGCGTAAATAAATAACAGCTTATAAAATTTTATGGAACTGAAGTAATTGAGGCTTTCAGAGAATAACAGACATATATTTTGATTAGGTAACAATAATTATTGAATTATTTACACCTAAGCTATTTTGCAACTCGTCTTAAAGTATTTTGCACATCTAGAACAGTGCCAAAAAATTAAATATTTGGATTTAAACCTAGTACAAATTAATGATTACACTTACAGTTAATTAAAAAAAAGTATACTATAAAAATAGGCTAACAGAACCAATAGTTTTTAAAAATACACCAAAAATATTTTCAAACTCCAAAAAAGAGTGGTAGGTATATCAAAGTTATACTTTTTTTTATGGAACATCCTGTATACTTTTGGATACCTCTTTAAATTTACTTAAAAAAATGTATAGGGTTGTATGGGTCTAGAGTCAATCGTTTCCGTGAAAATTGCATTTTCATGAAAATGCAGTAGGTACCTACTTTCAAAAATTTTCAACATTTAAACTCTTTAAAAAGTCTGAAGGAATTCGCGTGGAGAAAATAATGTGACCCTTATAAGAAACCCCCATTCAAACGTAAAATTGTAAAATTACATCTTCAACGTAGATAAATGACAAAAATGCGTATGCAAAAGCTAAAAATATAACTTTCTTGTTTTTTCTTTCAATTGTTTCAAATTACTGCCGTCTGCCTTCACAGCCTACTCGAAAATATTTCGTTACCCTAAAAAATAACAATAAAATTGCGATATCTCGGAATATATCAATTTTAGGTGAAAAATAGCTTTAATGTCTTAGAAAGACAAATAAATTTTCTATAAGGTTGTGTAAAAATATATAGGGTGTTGTATTTAAAAAAAAGAGTTATCAATGTTTTAACTTTCACAAGCTTGACCAAGCGTAAAAAACGCCCTGTATAATATTTTAAAAATGGAGGTATTGTAAAGTGTCAAATAATCTATTGTCAATCTAATCTCCAAAGAAATTTCTTCGGACTTTTCAAAGTTTCCAAATGTTGAAAATTTTTGAATATACAGCACTTTCATGAAAATGCAATTTTCACGAAAACGGTTGACTTTAGACCCATATAACCTTATACATATTTTGAAGTCATTTAAAGAGAAATCCAAAAATGTAAAAATGTACAGGGTGTTCCATAAGAAAAAGTATAACTGTGATATGCCACCCTTTTTTGGAGCATCCTGTATGTTTGAAAATATTTTTAAAATGTAGCCCTTAATGAATTACATAATCTAACTACGACAAAAGTTGGAGAATATTTGCCGGTTCGCCATAAAACTCCGTGGCGTCCGTCGTGACTCACCCTGTATAATGTAGTCAACTTAACAACTTAAAAAAAATTATGTATAACTAGAATCGTGAAGTTGTGAGCTGTATAAAATTCTAGGCATACTTAATGGAACAAAAACCAATCACTCATTTAAAACATCAAAACAAAATTCATAAAGAGAGATACGTCAAGTTCTAATTCTGGTGTTTAATAGTCCAACTTAGTTGTTGAAGATGACTTCAAACTCCATCCGAACTTTTCACACGCGTACAATAACTGCCGCGCTGTCCTGCCCGTGCTTATTATTATTCCTGCTGTTATTTTCCTGCTGACATAAGCTTGCGTAGTCATAGTTACCGCTGGCGCCCTCTATGTTCAATCCTATGCACTGTGCGCGCCAAAGGCGGTCTTTAATAAGCTACAAATTGATGCACTAACGATGTCGTGTTTACATCAAACATCTGATGTCACACACGCGGTTGTTTGATGTATTTTTATTGTTTCTTGGCATTGTGCATCCAGGATTACAAGTTCAATGGCTCTAATCTCTTCCCTCTAACACACCGCAGCGCCAACACTGTTAACATGCTTTTACATCTGATTTTACCAGACGTTACATACGAAATATATTGGAGCAGTTTTACGTCAGCCGTAATTAAGGGCGTAATTACGAGCTGCTAAATTAATTATTAGTGGTATGTATGTATTGCCGCATAGTCGAAAGAATTCAAGTGGAACGCAAACGCAGGAGAGAACGTAGTAGTCTTGCGAAGTAATTAATTTTAATGATTTACAAGAATAGTTCGCATAGTTTCTGATTTTACGGAACTTGCAGGTGCACAACAGCGGGATGTAAATCGATGTTACACTTTTAAACTGCTTTTTGTGTTAATCGAGGAATTAATTGTGCGGAATTTACGGTCGATAAACAATTCATCAGAGATTAACAAAATAATTAGGTACTGCAATTCTTTATCAAACAATGTAAAAGGTTCATTTTGTTTTAATTATTCTTAAGCATTAAGTCCTTTCTTATGTGTTTGTTTCTGTATACAATTTTTAAAACGATCAAAATACTAAACAATTAACAAAAACTGTACAAAATTTTCGAACCACTAAATAACATAATTCTATACTATTTCACCTGCCTCCAAGAACTAACAAGAAAATAAAATATGCAAAAAAATAATCTAAAATTTTCGAAAATCATTCAATGTATTAAAGACACTTTAATGCCCATAATATTGCATATAATAATGCAAGAGCTAAAGAATGTATTAGATGTAAATATAAATAATTTATAATTTTAAAAGAGGTGCGTTTTAATTAGGTACTTTAAAGAGGCAGATTTATTTATTTGGAATTAATATGATCCTTCCGATTAGCTAATGGTTGTCTTTGTTCTTTCAGCTGAAGCAGTTAATACCTAAAACCAAAACTTGTGGAAGAATATCAAGAACATCTCCAATATATTGGCCATCGGTAAGTAATCGTTATAAATACAGGGTGTTTCTTAATGGTTGGTTTATGCTCATATTGGGTAGAATTGACAAATGTTATTCATTTTGACGTTACGCGGCGACAACGCCCAATATGAACATAAACAAACCATGGTAACCACCAAAATGAATGGTTTTATATTGGAATATTTAATGGTGCATGTTTACTTATTTTATTTTTTACTCAAAAACCGTCGGTTTTACGAGAAAAACTAAAGAATAAAAAAAGTTTCCAAGTAAATTAAGTTTTAAAAAATATTTTTAAATTGGAAAATTTCAACCCACCAAAAAGTTCTTATTAAAAAACCACCAGGGGTGGGAGATGATTGAAAATATTACTATGGGAATCCTTTTAATAAGGATAAAACGTCTACCAAATATCATTTTCCTACATATATCCAAATTTGAGAAATTAAATAAGAACCTAATTTTACATATTTTCTTTAGGGGGGTATAACTCCGAAAGGAGACATCTAAGGAAAAAATTGTATATGAAAGACCCCCTTAATTTTCGATAAGAAATCACCTCATGAATTTGTTTGCAATACTTAAGAACACCCTGTAGGTATAACATTTTACTTCAAATAAATTCCATTTAATTACAAAATATGTAGCTTTATTGTGGTATTTATTTGACAGGTCTAAGTTTTTATCGATTAATTGTATTTAAAATGTGACTCCCCAATAATTTTTATTGTATACACGTGTAGATCGTTAGCTAATTGTGGCACGTCTCTTCAGCTGACTCCTTTTTCTTCTAGTCTCTGCCTCACCTCTTTTTCTCTCATTTTATTCTTGGTCCTCCTCTATTTTTTTTCCCCCATCTTCATTTTCCATCCTATTTTCGCGTAACTACTTTCTCGCATGAGTATGTCCAAGCCATCTTAATTGATTCGTCTCCATATTTTTCTTAATATCTGTTCCTTCTAGGTTATTTCGAATTTTTTCGTTACTGATTTTATCGATCAGTCTACATCGCTTTATTGTTTTCAGAAATCTCATTTTATGTACCTGTATTCTTTGTTTTTGTTATTGAGTTTAAATTAGTGTCCAAGTTTCTGAACTGTACGTGAGAATGAATACGTACACTGCATTAAAAACTCGCGTCTTCGTTTCTTTAGATATCTCCTTCTTACGTATCATTTATTAGTGGCGTAGTAAAATTTCGTCGCTGCCGCTATTCTGTTATTCAGATCTTCCTCCAATTTACCATTCTCTGCAATTATTGTTCCTATATATTTAAAATTCGCTACCTGCTCTATCTTTTTTTGGTCTAGCACAATTGTAACTGGTTCATGATTTTTCGCTATAACCATAACCTTTGTCTTTGTGATATTAATATTCATATTTCGTAGTCAGCAGGTTGTATATGATGGCAAAATATCAGATGTAAGATTTACTAACTGTGGCGTCCCACAAGGGTCCATTCTAGGACCCCTGTTGTTCATTATTTACACCTGTCAATTGCCACTATGCTTGAACTTCACCAAATATGTGATGTATGCTGATGACACTCATATTTACATCAGTTTTAAAAAAGAATTTTTAGTTGATGCTGTTTATAAAGTAAACAAAGACCTTCAATCAATTTATGAATATTCGCCGGAACACCACCTTTTTCTTAATGCCGCTAAGTCTGCGTGGATGCTGTTTGGTAATCAGAAAGTTGTTTCGGAAATAAACAACGCGATAGCTATTAAAGTTAATGGTGTCAATGTACCATTTGTCGAATCTTTCAAAACTCTGGGGCTCACCTTGGATAATTCTTTTAGATACAGAAATCATGTATCAAAATGCATACAAAAAGAATACCTAAATTTAAAACTTTTATATCCTCACCGAAGCTATCTTAATACTTATGTAAAAAAAATGTTATGCGACGCAATGGTACTCTCACATTTCAATTACGCGGCACCAGTTTATGGCCACTGCTTAGATTACGATACTAAATGTAAAATTCAAAGGGTTCAAAACAGTTCTTTTAGATTTGTTTATGGCATAAGAAAATTTCAAAAAATTTCCCTTAAATTTAAGTTAATGGGATGGGTCAATATGCAAAATAAACGTATCCTACAAAGCGTCACTCTGTACCATAATTTATTTCTGTCTAAAGCTCCTAAATATTTACTAAACAAAATTACCTTCAGAACTGATGTCCACAACTTGAACGTCAGGAATAGGGGTCGTATCAGTCCACCACAACACAAAACCAAGTTCTTTGAACGATCATTTTCTTTTAATATTTACAAATTATACAACTCTATTCCGGACAGTTTGAAAATCTGTGACTTGTAACAGTATTTTAATTAATACAGTTTAATTCGAATCATGATGTTTACTTGGTACCGCTGGTATTCGTTTGGTAATTTTATACCGGCCCGCAGCCTCATGTCTTTAAATCGTACGTCATTATTTAATTGTGTCTGTCACCGTGAGGTGCGTTTACCTGGGACAGGTTAGTAGTTTTAATATCAATTTACCGTACAATTACGGATTTTGTTGCAAAAATGTTCATGATGTTAAAATGAAATATATTTTAGAGAACTGTTGAATATAAAGAAAACTAATAAAAGTTGCCATAACAACCAACTATAAGTAGTTTTCTTACAACTGGCGCTCAACGTAAACCAACTACTGATTATGGCGACCCAACATTCGCCCACGCAATTTGGCTCGACAAATAAGGGAGCGATTCCAAAATCCAACCAGTATTGGACTAGAAACAAATCAAAACAGCAAAACCATCGTAACGAAGATCTGGACGATGGCAGCCGTTTGATACGTACGGAAGCTGGGGGACAGGAAAACGGAAAAAACACGATATCACCTTCAAAGCTAGTGGCGGCAAGTACTACAAAGAAAGGTACCGTTTTTGATTTCTTTAATGCTGCAAAAGCAGTCACGGAACCGTCCACGCGTAAAGGCGAAAATCGAACATCTCTTGACCTCGCTGCGTATCACAACCCAGAGATATCATTCGAAGGAGATAAGTTCAACAAGGAAACGTCCGTTAATATTGGCGAATCTAACCTTAACAAGGTGAACCAAATTAATAATTCAATTTATAGCCTACCATCGGAAAATATGTTTGCCACAAATAATTGTAATAATTGTGTGTGTAATGCAACAAAATCCAGCGGTTTTAATTCCGAGATTATGAAAATGTTACCGACATTTTCAGATGTAAATGGGCTTCACCCTGTACAATTTTTATCACAGTTGGAGGAAGTTATGCAACTATATAACCTCCAATATAGTACTTTTCTCGTGAGAAATTTGTTTAAGGGTGGTGCTAAATGTTGGGCTGATGCGGTAATCAGTTTATTTACTACTTATAACGAATTTAAATCAGGGTTTTTGGAGCAATTTTGGGGAGAAACTGCCCAGGTTAACGTACGTCACAGTTTAGAAACAGGCCGTTTTACCAAAGATTGTAAAATTACTTATACTGATTACGCTCCCGATTTCGAACAAATTCTTGAAACGTGTGAAATTACTGACATTCAAAAAAGCATGGCGATAAATGTTTTAAAAAATCATGTCGATGTATTTTCGGATATACCCGGAAAAACGCGCGAGTACGTGCATGAGATAAAAGTATTTGATGAGACGCCTTTTGTTCAAAAGGCATACCCTGTCCCTTTGGCTCATCGAGAAAAGGTAGACGGTGAAATTCAAAAAATGGTTAGGTGGGGAGTTGTCGAAAAGGCGTCAACACCATATATTAGTCCTTTAGTAATCGCGGTTCGCAAAAATGGAAGGGTGCGCGTATGTTTAGACTCTAGGCGACTAAATAAAGTGCTAGTTCAAGACCATGAACAGCCACAACCCATTGAGGAAATTTTAAGAACCTTACGAGGGGTGAAGTTCATGTCCACCTTGGATTTAACCAATGGCTATTGGCAGTTACCTCTGCGAGAAGAGGACAAACGGTTTACGGGCTTTTTGTACAATAACCAGTCTTATCAATTTTGCGTTTTACCGTTTGGTCTAAGTACCGCTGTAGCCTCTTTTACGAGGTGTATGCGTAAAATTTTGGGACCCGAATTTCATTCATTCACTGCCGCTTACGTCGATGATTTAATCGTAGGATCAGAGACGTTCGAGCAGCATTTAAGTCATCTCGATCGCGTATTAACTAGGTTAGGTGAAGCCGGTCTTACTTTGCGACTCGAAAAATGCTCGTTTTTTAAACGTGAAATGGTTTATTTGGGTTATTCGGTTAGTGAATTGGGTATACGGCCCGATCCTTCTAGAACAACGGCTATTCGTGATTTTCCTAGACCACAAAACGTAAAACAGTTACAAGGATTTTTGGGTCTTTGTAATTACGATCGGTCATTCTGTGAAGATTTTAGTAATACTATAGAGCCGCTTGTGGCTCTTACGCGAAAGAAAAATAAGTGGTCCTGGACAGAAAAGGAAGAAACGGCATTTGAGCAGGCCAAGACCAAAATCGAGAATTCGGTTCTCTTAAGTCATCCGGTTTTAGATTCTAAATATTATGTGGAGGCTGATAGCAGCGATTTTGGTTTAGGTTGCGTATTATACCAGCGTGTTAATAACGAAAGAAAAGTGATAGCTTACGCTAGTCGATTAATGAGCGAATGTGAACGGCGCTATAGCGTTCCAGAAAAGGAAGCTCTCGCAATTTTATTTGCAGTTACGAAGTGGCGCGTGTATCTTTTAGGTAAACGCTTCACGATAGCTACAGATCACCGGTCCTTGTCGTATTTACAGAGTTGTAGGTTACTTAGCCCAAGGATTACCAGATGGTGCCTAATCTTACAAGAATTTGACTACGACATAAAATATATCCCGGGGCGGTGTAACGTTATTGCAGACTCTTTGAGCCGGAATCCGGTGTTAAGATTGCCAACCCCCACAGATAAACAATTTATTATAAATTCCGTGATCAAGGCCGACGAGTCATATAGAAAAAATTTGAAGTCCTTGCCTGACTTGCAGCGCTCGGATACAAAGTTGGGAGAAATTATAAAAGATATTGAATCGAATCCTGATAGTAACCCTCGATATGTCATGCACAAGGAATTATTGTTCATGCGTCGTGCTGATGGTGAACCGTGCGTGCTTTGTATTCCCCTATCTCTGACAGAGGTTACCGCGCGTGCTTTTCACGAGAGTTGGGGCCATTTTGGCTTATACAAAACTCATACTGCTCTTCGACGTGAAGTGTGGTGGCCAAATATGTCACGGGATCTAAAACGAGTAATAAAGTCGTGTGAAAGCTGTCAATTTGTTAAGCCTTCGCGACTACCTGATCCCCCGCTATCGTCTATAATACCAGAAGGTCCGAATCGCGTTGCGGCGATTGATCTGTATGGACCTTTGCCGATTTCCAGAGGCGGTGTAGAATATATTTGCGTGGTTTTAGATGTGTTTAGTAAGCATACCGCCTTATATCCCTTGAAGAAAGCGACTACCGAGGCGGTTCTTAAGCGTCTTACTACCGAGTATTTTATTCATGTGGGTGTGCCGGATACTATTCTGAGCGACCGTGGAAGTCAGTTTACTTCTAGCAAATGGAAGAAACGTTTATCTGAATATAATGTTAAAACGGTTTTATGCTCCGTAAGACATCCACAAGCCAACCCTGTCGAAAGGTCTATGAGGGAAATTGGCAGACTGTGCAGGACATATTGTTCTGCAAAGCACACTCGTTGGGCTTGGGAAATTTCTCGTTTTATCGAGCTACTTAACTCCGTAGTTCACGAGTCTACAGGATTTTGCCCTTTAGAGTTACATTTCAATAAGACCCCTAGCTCTATTTTACGACCAATAATTGATTTTCCGGGATTTCCACCTACGGTTCGGGAAGATAGGCTGGTGCTCGCCGCTGAAACACTGCGGGGGCGTTCTGCCCGCCGAAGTTTGTATAACCAGAAGCGAGACGTAAGTTTTAAGGTGGGTGACGTTGTACTTTTAAGGGCTAACAACATCTCGGATTCGTTCCGGAAGGAAACTGCGAAGTTTTTTCCCTTGTTTGAAGGGCCCTATTTAATTAAAAAACAAGTCGGAACCTATACTTATGTGCTGGAAAAAACTAACGGAACTGAAAGGGGGGTTTTTCATGCCTCTCATTTAAAACAGTTTCATGGTACTTTCGCTCGAGGCTAATCCATGGTAACCTATTTGGTTGTTATTTATTCTTTTACCTAGGAATTCCTATAACCCTGGCTCCTTGTCTTAACCTACTCGCGAATGTGGGGGACAGTTGTAACAGTATTTTAATTAATACAGTTTAATTCGAATCATGATGTTTACTTGGTACCGCTGGTATTCGTTTGGTAATTTTATACCGGCCCGCAGCCTCATGTCTTTAAATCGTACGTCATTATTTAATTGTGTCTGTCACCGTGAGGTGCGTTTACCTGGGACAGGTTAGTAGTTTTAATATCAATTTACCGTACAATTACGGATTTTGTTGCAAAAATGTTCATGATGTTAAAATGAAATATATTTTAGAGAACTGTTGAATATAAAGAAAACTAATAAAAGTTGCCATAACAACCAACTATAAGTAGTTTTCTTACAGACTCAAAGTCCTTTAAGAGAAAGGTTTTACCGTATTGTGGCTGAGGGCAGGCTATTATTGTAGTAATTTTTTTTTTTTTTAAATCAGATTTTGTTGAATCAGATTTGCAAGTTTTGGCAGTTAACATGTGGATGGGTTGTTTTTGGAAATATTATTTTGTCTTCTACATTATAAATGTTGCCTCATATTTATATTCATATTTTTATTATTTTTATTATTATAAGTTTTATTTTGAATGTACCTTCAAACAAGGTTGAGTGGAAGAGCAATCCATTGTTCTAAATGGATTGAACTACGCCTTGCGGTTGCCATATAACATATATGTAATAATATTGTTGTACTGTTTGTTTGTTTCTTATGGCAATAAAGACATTATTATTATTATTATTAATATTATATCTACTTATTGTATCTGCCCATACGTTTAGATTGAATTGCAAGACCTTTTCGCTTTTAGCTAACAGCACCACATCATCTGCAAAGGCTAATTCTGTTAAGGATATTGGTTTTAGTTTATTCCAACCCCAATAGGCTTTTTGTGTTTTACTTGCATTCTTTAATTATTTTATACATAACAATTATAAACAGCAGTGGACTTAATGTGCCTCCTTGTCTTACTCCCACTGTTGTTATAAATTCCTGGGAACTGCTGTTATGAGTTCGCACATAATTTCTACTACTCTTATATAAACTCTTGATGGTAATTAATAATCCTTCTCCCACTCTACTTTGTTTCAATATCTTCCAGATTTTTTCCCTTGGCACTTTATCGAAGACTTTAGACATATCAATAAAGCACAAGTACCTACACCATCTTTGGATGTTCCATTGTTTTTTCACTTAACTGTCTTAACGTAAAAATTCGATCCTGCTTCCCGGTTTAAAGCCACATTGCGCCTCTTCCAAATTTCTTTCTAAATGATTCCTTAAAATATGGGCATCGATTTTTTTTTAAATAATAAAAAATTACAACTCCGATATATTTAAGAATAATTTGTTATGCCAGGAGAATTGTGTTTCTCCTCAAATAAATACCATCGTACCTATATGAAGGTGGAAACTGGTAAAACTCCTGCTTTTACCTATTATTATAAAAAGTAGGTAAATTATAGGTTGCATTGTCAAACACCACATATACAGTAATTTACATCGAAATGACGTAACTATAATTTTCTTAGTTCTCATGGCGCACTCTTCGGAGTCCTATAATCTTCTAAATTCAGAGGATTTCCAGACACAGGAGGGTCCCAGCGGAATCGTTTCATTTTCGAGGTTCATGAAATGACATTCTCTTTTTAGCCGGCTGATCCGCGGTTCCAATTAAACCGCTGCCCGTTCTAACAATGCCCCCTACGCCCCCTAGTGAATTATTAGCGATGTTCTACCCTAGTAATATGGGCTCAGTGTGATTGACATCCCACTTGAGTACTGGCGGTGCGGTTACTCTGTGGCTTCGTCGCTTATAAAGGCTTGTCGATTCTATTTGATGTATGTGTATATATTTTAAGGGTAGTTTTTATTATTCAGAAGAGGCTGTATGGGTTGTGCTTTGATTTAAATATGTGTATTGTTAGTTCTACATCATTGGATCTTGATTATAATCCTTCCATACTTTCTTATATCTTAGGAAAATAAAATTCTTGACGGATTAATAAATATAGAAAATAAAATGCCGTTTTTGATTTTATTAGGAACCCTAAAACAAAATTAGCTTAACATGCCCAGGTAATTTTAGAACCATGACTTCAATAATTTTCTAGTTATTGCATCTTATACAGAGTGTTGTCATACGTTATTATTGTTATAATGCATATGCGGTATATACTGCTATGAAAATTTTGTTCATATTTAAAATCTACGTAAAAACATCTGTAAAAGCCAATTTTTATTTTTGTTTTAGCTCATATGCTTACAGAATTATTCGTATGAAAAAATCGACCCTATCCAGTTTTTTCAAAATATTTCAAAAAGTTAATGACGTAGGTCAAATTTGATAAAGGCATCAAATTTCCGTTTAAATTCTGCACAAATTTGCTCATTTAAACGTTTCCGTATCTTTAATATTAACGGAGTTACCCACAAAACAGGATAGAAAAATGGGCACCCTGTATTTTGCAAAAGAGGTACCGACGCTTGGGCGTCTTCTGCTAAAATTGACAAAAACGGCTCCGACTATGTTAGCTTAACATGCCCGGGTAATTTTAGAACCATGAGTTTAATAATTTTCTGGTTATTGTATCTTATGCGGAGTGTTGTCTTACGATATTTATGTCATCATCCATATATGCGGTATATATTACAAAAGAGGTACCGACGCTTGGGCGTCTTTTGCCAAACTTGACAAAAACGGCTCCGACTATGTTAGCTTAACATGCCCGGGTAATTTTAGAACCATGAGTTTAATAATTTTCTGGTTATTGTATCTTATACGGGGTGCTGTCTTACGGTACTAATGTTATCATCCATATATGCGGTATATATTGCAAAAGAAGTACCCACGCTTGGGCGTCTTTTGTTAAAATTGACAAAAACTGTTTCGAATATGTTAGTTAAACAAGCCCAGGTAACTTTAGAACCATGACTTCAATAATTTTTTAGCTATTGTACCTTATACGGAGTGTTGTCTTACAGCAGTGGTTTTGAACCCGTTTTCATCAATGTACCCCTTGGTCACTGTGAAGCGCCATGTACCCCTTGCCAGTGGATCCATTTTTTTTTAAAACTTTTATTATGCATAAAACACACCATGTAAAAATATTTAGTGCAAAAATTGTTGGTCCCTGCTTTCCACCAATAAAAATATTTAGTGCAAAAATTGTTGGTTCCTGCTTTCCACCAATAAAAATATTTAGTGCAAAAATTGTTGGTTCCTGCTTTCCACCAATAAAAATATTTAGTGCAAAAATTGTTGGTCCCTGCTTTCCACCAATAAAAATATTTAGTGCAAAAATTGTTGGTTCCTGCTTTCCACCAATAAATTTTTCCAGTCATTGTATTTGACACGTACCCCCTATAGAAGTTTTGCGAACCCCTTGGGGGTCCATGGACTCCTAGTTTAAAACCCCTGCCTTATAGTAAGCCCAAAAACCATGTCCAAAAGTTTGTTGGTGTATTTATAAAACAGTCCGTGAATTTGGTGTTAATTTATATCCAAAATTAATAAACTGCTATTTCGTCTTTTTTTATTACTTTAATCGGAGATGCATTTTATTTTTATAGTTTCAGAAGTTATAATGCCAAATTCGTTACACCCTCAAAGTTTGCAGGTGTTTAAAATCATAAATTTACAACAAGCATAAAATACTAGCATGACAGCCTCCTCGCAAATAAATTCATGAACATAAACACAGAATTTTATATCTGGAATCGTTAACAGGTGATGGCTAAGTTTAAAAGTTGTATTTCCTAAACCGCTTTGTCTATGATATCTAATTCAAAAGATATTTTTGTGAATGAACTGTGTTTTATTCCGTATCCGCATTGCAACGATGCTCCTGACAAAATAAACTATTCGGGCCACAATGAAGGATTCCACGACGACTGGCCGCTTCCTACAGATAAATTCCACGCATGGAATCTCTTATCTAAGTAAAATATCTGTTGTTAATTTATGACCGTTCTGTTAAATATTTGTCACAGTCTTACTCCTGTGTTTTATATATGTTAGTACGAGAAGCTGCCACTGTTTTACACTTTGCCCTGCAGGCGGTACAGTCGACCAGCTGAAAAATTACGGCAACTTAATGTGTGCAAATAAAATAACGCTAACAAATTATGATCCGCATTTAAATTTCGGTATATTCCTGAATTTATCGGCGAATTATGCACGCATGAAGCTATGCAAATGCTTTATCTCAAAATTTAATTCTTGTGGCTTACACCTAACGTGAAGATATGAGCAAGTAACCAAATTTATTTAAAAATTTATTATAAAGTAGCAAAAATTGTTAATCATTAAAAAGTTAAAAGCGAAACGTTGTAATATTTACTAGGCATTAATGTCAAAATTATATTACATTATAATTTTCTTGGTGTTTCGTTAATACTAGCGACAATAATTAATTTCTTATGATTTAACAGTAGGTATAGTATTTTTAATTGGGCTATTTGACAAAAAGATTTTTTTTATGTGCCTGATTTTAAGCATAAAATGTAGTCATGAAGCTAAATTATTATAATGTTGTTCAACATTTACCATATATTCACTACAACCTGATATTATCAAATTTATTGGAAATAATCATTTGAAAAATTAAAATAATATTGTTGATACAATAATGTAAGTATTTATTGATTAATTTATTTAGTTATGAGTCCTACTGTGTAGGACTGTTGAATTGTGTTGTCCTGACTTCCTTCCACGTCTTTCTGTCTTGTGGTAGCTTTTTTATCTCTCCCCATTTGATTTTTCTATTCATTGCCGCTTTTTTAACTTCGTCTTGCCAGTTTTTTTCCGGTCTACCTCTTTTGTTTTTTCTCTGTGGCCTTACTTCACAGGCTTTTCTGGTTAACCTTTCTTCTTTCTATAACCTTTCTATAAATGTGACCCAACCATCCCAGCTGTCTTTCTTGTATTTTTGTTTCAACCGATTTTATCTTTAATTGTTCTCTATATGTTCTATTTCTGATTCGATCTTTTTTTGTTTTTCCTTGGAACTTTTTTAGAAATCTCGTTTCTGCTGCATTCACTGGGATACTATTTTTGTTTGTGAGTGTCCACGTTTCACTTCCGTATTAAAGTGCCGGAGTTACTACCTTTTTAAGCACTTCCACTTTGTCGTTTTGAGACTTTTCTATTTCCAAAAAATGTTGTTTTTAAACTATTAAATATTCTTCCCACATTTTTTGTTCTTTCGCTTTTTTCCTAGTCCATTCCTCCATTTTTCTCTATGATCACTCATAAATATTTAAAGCTTTCTACCTGTTCCAACCTAAGCCTATCTAAAGTTAAGCCCTTTGTTCTCTGTTGACCCGATCATAGTTTTAGTTTCGTCTATATTTATGTTGATATTGATTTTTTCCAACTACTGGTTAAGAGTTTCAAGATTATGTCATAGATTCTTTTCTGATTTCGCGACTATGACCTTGTCGTCTGCGAACATTAGGTCACTTATTTTAATTTTTTCTATTTTCCAGTTGCCTAAGCGAAACGGTCTTATTTTTATGTTTTAGAAGTATATTAAGACCGAAGATGAGATGATGAAGCCTAAATCTGGAAAGACGGAAGAATGAAAGACTGTGCAAAAATACATTTATCTAGCAACAATTATTAAAATGTTTATAACTGCTACACCAAATAATTTAATATACAAGATTATTTTTGTATGCTAACGAAACTAATTTGCGATAAACTACTCTATGTAGTTCACAATAATTTTTAAGCTGTACCAGTTGTTAAAAAGTCTTATTTGCATTGTGTTCGCTGCAATTACCCTTAAATTATTTTACTAAAAATTTTAGAAAACACAAATTTTCAAATACCAGGCGCTATCGGAAAGTAAGTACTGTTTGGCTAATTGAAAAACGACAACTTATTTAGAAATATTGATTTTCACAAGTTTTTCCACACCTTAAATTACTTCTGAACATCGCTGAGACATTTTTTCTAACGGGACACCAGCTTCTCTGTACCCTTCTAAGAGAACAGGGCTGCCTGCGAAGATAGCCACTCCTGCACAACTCCCTTGACGTCATCATTGCTTCCTCGACGATCTGTAACAATTTCTTAGAGGACAGGTCTTGAAATTTGCGAGAAATGCAACGATCAAAGGACGTAAAAGGAGCAGTGCAGGAGTGGCTATCTTCAAAGGTGGCCCTGATCTATGAACAGGGTATACAAATGCTGGTGCCCCGCAAAATTTTTCAAAATACATTTCCGATTATTTTTTGTATCCAAATGGTATAGTAAGCGTCGTCTAAAGACGAGTAGTAGGCGTGCGCACTAAACACAATTGGAATTGAACACACCTACTTACTTCATAAGGTGCGTTCGGGACGTACGCCCTTTTTGCTTTATTTGCTCTTTTTTGCTCCACAGCGTTCGGGACGCGACTTTGGAGTAAAAAAGATCGCTCCGAAGAGCGTTCGGGACTGCATAAGTGGAGTAAATAAATCTACTCTAATTTGCACCACCTCTGAAGCTGGGGCAAGCTGAGCTCGCGAAAGAAGACATGCGCATTACGGATTGTCTACGTTTGAATTCTTTGAATTGCCAGGTACAGCATAAGAATAAGATACAGTTAACATCCAGGCTTCGTGTTATTGTGTTGCATTAGTTAACAACAATTTCTTGTGAACAGTAATTAACTTTCGATGTTATTCCCTATTATTAAAACAAAATTTTGGGAAGTTAAATGGTTTCATATCATTTTACATCAATTTTATAAACAAATAATCTAACAAATTCGAAGCAATACAATTTGTTGCTTGTTTTACTTACAATGATGTCTGATTAGACCGGTCTACAACAAAATAGTGAGGTTACCTTTATATTTGAAATATCCGCTGATTTTCTGCACTTATACGTCCCGAACGCACAAGATTTACTCTTGGAGGCTCTGAGACCACGTGATTACAATCTTACTCCAATCCTGTCCAATCCATTCCAATCTGGGAGCGTGCGTCCCGAACGCACCTATAGTGTCCGACAGCCAAGCAGCGTTTAAAGCTCTTGGCTCGTCGGAAGTAAACTCATGACTTGTTCTGAACTGCATCCGGCTTCTTAACGTGCTAGAAAGCAGGAATAATAAAACTGGTACGGTGCCCAGGGCACAATAATATACCAGGGAACGGAAAGGCAGATCGCCTAGCCAAAATTGCCAGCGAGACACCTTTCTCCGAGCCAGAACCCGCAGTTGGTACGTCCTATGGAACAGCCAAGCGGTGTCTTTATGACAGATTAATACAAAGGCTTAATAATGCTTAATAAAAAAAGTTGCAAGGCAAGTCCATTTTAAGGCTATTCAGTCAATGGTCTTCAAAGAAAAGATAGAAGAAATGCTCAGAGGTTGAGCAGAGTAGAAATCAGAGCAGCCACAGGACTCGTCACAGGACACTGTAGACTAAACAAACACTTCTACATAATAGGGCTCTCAGAGACCGATATATTCAGAGAATGTGGTGAAGAAGAAGAAACTCCTCTTCACGTAATATGCCAGTGTGAAGGATTCACACACTATCGGCGTAGACTTCTGGTGATGGAAAAAGCCAACCAAAAAGAGTTAAGTAAAAAACCCTTAAAGAAAATCCTGGTGTTTTTCAAAAACACAGGACTTCGTTAAGGGGCTATCACCAGAGATTACAATAGACCAAAAGGTCGCAGAACAGGAATCCAAAACGGGCCCACCTCCGCGGAAATAATAATAATAATAATAATAGTTGTATTGGTATAATCGCCAATGGTTTTAAGGTCGGTGGACCACATTGTAGCGTCTACTGCGCAAAAATACCCCCACCGCTCGTTATTAAACTTGACGTTGACTATACTCTCTTTTCATATATGCCTCGTATCTTTAAAATCAAATATGTGGAACAGTTTAACCCACTCGATTCGATTTTAATCAGTAAAAAAAAATTAGTAAATGATAGCTAATCTTTAAAACAGACTTTAATTTTAATTTCATATACAATTGCTTAGAAAAATATTTAGCTAATCGCATGTCTTATTTAGCGTGATTGAAGTTGTAAAAATAATAGAAACGATAAATCAATAACTGTTTTATTGCAAGCACATCTGCAATAGACGCGAATAATATTTATATTTATTGGATTGTTTGTATTTAACGAGTAGATACTTAACAACAAACAGATCTTCAATTGCTCTTGAAATATATCAAATAATAGTCAATGAAACCCTTTGTAGCCAGCCTTATTATCAATTATTAATTAAAATAGAAACATGATTGCGAGTGTGAATTCGTTATTCACACGTGAGTGAGTATTTTATTGGTCCATTGCTACTTTTCATATATGTTTAATGTGTATACCGCACACGTTTACATGTTTCGTATTATTTATTTTCCTAAATTTATGTGGTATTTAAATTATGTAAGTGCCTGTGGCGGTAGTTATGGACCTCGGTCACCCACGACGAATTTCCTAGATGTAGCAAAAAACCACATCAAATCAATATAAAAAATGATAGGGACGTATATTTGTTTCACGTGGATGTTAAGTTATGGTTTGAAAAAAATAGAGCCTCGTTTATTTCATTTGCAGGTAGCATTTGATTAATTTTTCGTAAGAATCATAAGAGTGAACAGCAGAGCGATCTAACTTCAAGGGAAACGAACACCTGATCATATTGATTCGATGTATTTGAGTGGAATAGGTGAGGTTTAATTCATAAAAGAAATATCAAAAATTATTTTTAAATTCATTATTTGGTAGTTCAAGTTTCTGCATTTTTATTTTGTTTTTGAGTATCATTTAGTTTTTTACCTGTCATTTGAGGTTGAATTGTCATAGTTCGTGTGGTTAGAATCTATTTTATATATACAGGGTGTTTCACTTTTCCATGGGACACTATTGCTATCTCCGTAAATAATGAAAATACAAGGTTGGTTAAATGGGACAAAAGTTTGCTATTTAGGAGTGTATTTTAAACAAGATCTTTTTATGTTTAAAAATTCCATGGCTTGCGTGATATGACGAAAAAACCGAAATCGATCAAAATTTTTAAACTTAAATATCTCGGCTATTGTTGCGAATACACAAAAATGTCAAGGGAAAAATGTTTTGCAGATTTTGTTTGTAATAAGATTTTATTTATAAATTACCGTGCGAGATATTTGACAAAACAACTTTCTTTTAAATGGCAGTCGTAGTAGTGATGGCTTAGATTTAAAGATAATTTTTTTCTCTTTACAATGATATAGTATTTTTTATGTCAATTTTCAAAAATAATCGAAATTACCTAAACAAATGCAAAATCTTAAGATAAAAGTCAAGGTTGCTGTGGAAAAGAAACAATAAAGTCACCTATCCGGTAATAAAGCATTAACTTAATATTGGATTCTCAGCTGTTAGAGTTAGAACATTGCGCCATCTACCTCCTAAGAGATTCCTGTATGGTAACACGAAGATGAGCAAACTTCGGCGATGATTAAAAGGCAGCGAGCAATAAAAAAATGTACGGGCCTGGTTATTGTTACAATCAAGCTAGATGCACAGAAGATAGTTACTTCAAAATGGAACGCAAAAACATTTTTAGCATGAATTATCCAATAAAGTTTCCGAGAAGGGATTTTGCTCTAACACAAGGAATTGGAAGAAATTATTTTGAACATATTTAAAATAAAGTCTTAAAAACTATTACCAGCGTATTTGTTAACAATAAGCATGACCCTTACATCATTTAACAATAATTTAAATGTGCAAATTAAATAGTTTCTAAAATTGCAAATATAGGACATTTTAATTAAAACACAATCTTGCGTTCCCTCAATTAATATAATCTTGTCTCCAATATCGTCAAATTCATTTTTTTTTATGATTTTATCTTTAACTTAAAAAAAAACTATTTAAACGTTCCTGTAACATACTTGTATGTCCTCAATATAAATAAGCTATATAATTTACATATTTTATTATTGAGACGTAGTATGTGGTTTTGCCACGGTACGCCAAAATACCTGAGGTCGCTTCGTTTGTTTAAAAGATCCCTACAAAAGCAAACCTGTAAGTTGTTTATATGTATGTTAACACTTGCAGTGTTTTAAGTACAAAAAAATTGGTATTCCAAGGTTACCCTACATTTGAATATTAAATTTAATACTTGCAGGATAAACAAAATGTAACAGTATGCGCTTTTATCTGTTATTGAACTGTATTAAAGAGTCTTCGGCATAATTTTTGTTTTAGTAAATTTTCTAATCAATCAAATTTTAATTGCATTTTTTTCATTATTGTTTGTTCCTGAAACCTGCCGCTCAGGGGTTGCACAACCCTGCAAGCTCATGTTACACGCCTTTACTATGAAATATTAATCGAATATGTTTTTTTGCTAAAACAGGTTAACAAAGGAGTATCTCAGACCATGATTACTATACTAGATGTATTTAGACATGTGTACTTAATAATAATCACCTAATATTACTTTTTTTACGACCACTGTTGTAAATGACTCTTACCGTACAGCCTGCATGCATAGTAAGTTTTTTAAAGAAATTATCAAAGTAGACTCATGTCAAACACTTCCTGCATGCCTATTGAGTGAGTTACAACGCACGGTAAGCAAAACGCACACTGGTCTAGAAATGCCAAAGTAGGCTTACGTCAAAATTGACAACGTAATTACATGTGTGTATTAGCCAAAAAGCCGTTAAAATCGTAGGTATTATGTGATCGTAGAAAAAGTAAGCTACATAACACGAGTAGTAAAGCAATTACGCACTCATGGAAAAACGCAACTTTTCCACTCGTGCGTAATATGCTTCTTACAACTCTTGTTATGTAATATACTATTATCCAATACTATTAAAAAGTAAATTTTAATACTTGTTTGTACACATTTGTCGTCCATATTTCTGGAACTCGCAGACTCTTTTTCAAGTGAACCAATATTAAAAAAAACGTCACTAAAATTTGTAATATTTCTGATATATAGGCCATTTAATAACTGAAGAATGATAGCTTCTTTATGTAGTTTAACGTTAAGTAACTTGTTTTGGAGAAGAAGTAGGTGTGAATTTTTGATTGCTTGTGGTAGTTTTTATGACTGTTTTTGTTGAAGCCTCACTTTTCCGCAATACTGGGTTATGAAACAACACAGGAACAATCTTCCATTAGCAGGTGATGAGTTCAGCAACCGACACCGATCTTGTTTTGGAAGTTTTGATTCAACATTAATTTAAAACTACCATTTCAAATTCCCAGCCCTCCTCCAGTTGGGACGTATAAAACCGCTGAGTCAAGAGGAGAAGAGAAATAACTAATATCGTAAAAACATTAATCTAACTGGCATCAAACATTTCGATGGTTTGACAGTACGAACCGCTCAGACACCGGCCAGCCTGCTGACTCATAGTCTAATGACGGCCCGAAGACCGACAAAGAACTTCACACCGAACTGACTGACGATCACGGCCGTCATAGAAATATTACAAAAATATCTACCGTGGTCTCAAATGTGAAGTGCCTCAAGTATTACACGGAATCCATTCCATTAGTCACCTTTCTGTTTGATTTTATTGTTGACTTTCATAATTGCGATTGATTGCATAAGTTTCCAAATTGAACAATAACTTCACATTCGTTGCATACCAATTAAAAAATAATACACAATAATCAATTTAACCGTAATGTTGAAATCACGAAGCTATTTTAATACATGCATACGGACAATCAGCCCACAGAATTACAATTTGCCTGATGGAACAATTTCACAGCTTGCATTTTCAATTGAAGTTTGAAATGACAGGTCTAAGGTTTTTCTCCCAGGATCCCGGTCCATTTTAAACTATTTCCCGATATTTATTGTCCCGGGAAATCCCGGGATATATAAAATCTGTTACTTTCGTTTATGTTGTGTTAAAATCTTTGTAATGTGATAATTTCATCAATATCATATACAGGGTGTCCCCGTTATTGGCGCAAATATTTTATGTGGTGATAAGAGAAGCTTTTTCGAAGAATAAATTTCAAGTAAAACTTTTTCCTAAAATTAAATGCTAAGCAGATATCTACCCTTACTTGATTTTTTTACTTTTCTGCTTTTAAAAGGCTCTGTCCTTGAATATATCAATTTTATCGTAAAATAATTTAAAGGTTATTAACAGATAATAAAATTCTCTACAAAACTACCCTTAATCATTTTTTTTAAGGAGCTAACTAGCAAACGTAAAAATAAATTGTTAAATTGCATATAAGAAGTAAATAAGTTATGTAAATTATTAAAAACTTTAGAGATCTTCTTTGAGGATACTTCCTTTGGCATCCCCTTCTCGCTGCCAATGCACTATCATTACAAAATCCATACAAAAAATGAATACAGCGTATTCCTGACTTCCATATAACACGCTTTGACAAAACAAAAGTTACTACAAGATATTTGGTGTTATTAACAACACAGAAATAACATTAGCACCAGTAATACTGAAAACTTGACACTTAAGTAACACAAATTCAGTTTCCCGGGTAGCCATCATAGCCACCTAACTAGAATTGGCCATCAGAAAAGCTATAAAGTTACCTACGATTTTTTTACGTTTGCTAGTTAGCTCCTTAAAAATTGATTTGGGGTAGTTTTGTAGGGCAATTCAAACTTCATAAAAAGCCTTGAAACTGATGACCATATACATATGATATTATGAATAATGCCGATGCTACAGTAATTGTAAGTGCAAAACATTATTTCTCGGAATTGTTTTTTACAATCTGTTCCTTATTTTCAGCTTTTCCTTAAGGACTCGCCTACGGCTCGTCAAAAAACTGCCCATTCGTCCAGTAAAGTACCACTTTCCGGTCTTATTACGTAAATAACTATTTTTCTGGTCAATATTTATTAAATTATGGGCTCTAAATAGCTTAATATTTCTATTTAAAGCATTTTAAAGGCACTGATTTTCATTTAAATTTTTGTTTTTTACAACGTTTGTAAAACTAGACAGTTTAGATCAGGGACTGAGAACGGAACGAAAACGAAAACGTTAAACGAAATTAACCAAAATTTGTTTAAGAACGAAAACGAAACCGAAAACGAAATTATTATTTTTCGTTCAAGAACGAAAACGAAATAAATATTTTCCAAAACCGGTTTTAAACGGTTTTAACCGGTTTTGTCGCTATTTCAATTTTATTTGTTAAACACAAACGCGAATTTACCTTCTGTGCTAGGGAGACTAAACGAGGCAATAAAAAATCTCACTTGAAATAAGTGAGCTTCACTTTTCTCCATATATTTACGTGAATATATATTAACAACTTTATTGTTTATACTTGCAATTTCGTGTAACACAATTAACGGTACAGATATTCTCTATTCCTAATTTGTTTTTTGGATCATCAATATAGAATATACACTTGATTGGATATACAGGGTTATTCAAATTCGAGGCCCACCATGGGGATCTCGCTTATTATAATAGCTAGAGTGTAGGTTTAAATTTGGCAAAGTTGGTGAATTCGATGCTCATTGATAATCCAAAGAGAAATTAAAAATATCTCAAACCGTATCCGAGAAAATTAAGAAAAACTGGAAAATGCGATTTTTGAAAATCGTCTATAACTCCTTTGGAATTTGAAATATTTTAAATGTGTAAAGACATTGCCCAAGCAACTTTTCAAGCCGAATCGAATGGTGGTCACAAATTTTTGCTAGATCGATTCGTTTTTGTTTTATGACAACCAACTTTGTTTTTTCTTATGGGAGCAATTTTCGCTATTTACATAATCAAATAGCATTAATTTTTCTGAATCCATTGAGATATCACACATGGTATTTTACTTCTACATTAATTGTCAAATTTGAAAAAAAAACGGTTTTAACAATAACAACTATAAATCAGGTAGGTCGGTCATTGTAGTTTATGTTGTTTCCATGACTACCAATCAACAAACTAAAAGTCTGTTACTTGTCACATTAATAAATTCGTAAAAATGAACTATAATTTTTTATTCATTGAATAGGAACTCTACACTGTCAAGTCAACGATATGCAGAAACATATCCAGATAGAAGACAACCCTCGCATACATATTTTTGTTCGTTGGACAGAAACATAGGGAAATATGAGGCTTTTGCCAAAATTAGAGAAAAAAATGGCAGAACGGTTTCAGATAACAATAAAAAAAAACATTTTTATTACAAACATATCCGGCAAAAACACAATTTTTCTATGTTAAACAGAAACTTGAGTAAATTTGTATAAAGCATGTGATAAAGTATAACAAAACTTTAAAAAACGGTATAAAAAATTCGGAGCATATCGCGTTTTTCTTCGTTATTAAAGTTGATATTTACGAATTTATTAATGTGACAAGTAATAGACTTTCAAAACTTTGTTGATTGGTTGTCATGGAAACAACATAAACTACAATGACCGGCCTACCTGATTTATAGTTGTTATTGTTAAAAACGTTTTTTTTGAAATTTGACAATGAATGAAGAAATAAAATATCATGTGTGATACATCGATGAATTCAGAAAAATTAATGCTATTTGATTATGTAAATAGCAAAAATTGTGCCCATAAGAAAAACAAAGTTGGTTGTCATAAAACAAAAACGAATCGATCTAGCAAAAATTTGTGACCACCATTCGATTCACCTTGAAAAGTTGCTTGGGCAATGTCTTTACACATTTAAAATATTTCAAATTCCAAAGAAGTTATAGACGATTTTCAAAAATCGCATTTTCCAGTTTTTCCTAATTTTCTCGGATACCGTTTGAGATATTTCCAATTTCTCTTTGGATTATCAATGAGCATCGAGTTTAGCAACTTTGCTAAATTTAAACCTATACTCTAGCTATTATAATAAGCGAGATCCCTATGGTGGGCCTCGAATTTGAATAACCCTGTATATTATCAATGTGTATGTTTTATTTGCGTTTAGATATAAGTAATAATAGTAAAATTTATTGTTACTTCGAAAAGGACTAATGTAAAAGAAGATTATTTGGAAGATGTGTTGCTCGTAAGATTTAACGGAATGTGAAAATGTATATTGTATGGTATGTACAAACTATAAAGTTAAAGTATATTTCAACTTAATATAAGTTTTTTTTAAATATCTTTTTTATTTATAACATTTAGTAAATTATCCACTTGAATTCATTCTTTTGTCTTTTTAAATAATTACAGCAGGATCTTATTTAATTTAAAAGCATAGATTTTTAGTACTAAAACAAATTTAAAACAGCACTTGCTTTATTTTCATATTTTAGATAAAGATCGTGTGTCTAATTTAAACTAATCACGTTGTGTTTTTGCACCTTACGGGTGTTAAACTAAATAAAATGGTTAAATGTTAATGTGTTTAACGCTTTGGTAAATTTAATATGGCGATGGTTCGCCAGTCTAAAATATGCTGTCCGTGAGCATCAAACCCCATCGTCATCGTTTATATTTTAGTTGAGACGCAAATATTGTGATCGATTTATAGAGGGTTGTGGTGACTAGAAAAAAAATTGATTTTTTGACGACAAAAAAATATTGTAAAACCGGTTTTAACCGTTATTATTTCGGTTCACGAAAACGAAAAACGGATTTTTTTCGGTTAGAACGAAAAGAACGAAAACGATATATTTCGTTTTCGTTCCGAACAGAAACGAACGGAATTTTTTTCGTTTTTAGTCCCTGGTTTAGATACTTTGCGTGCGTTAAACATTTAAGCAAAGCAAAATATTTACTGTTTTTTCTGTTATTTAGTGTATAAAAAGCATTCTAATTTAATACACTGATTGGCTAAGACAATGGATAATGTCACGTCCTACAATAAGGATTAACCTATAAATTTTCACTTTTTGCTTGTCAAGTCGACTTTAATTCGCGCGTCGCGGTCCATAGCGTTCTAGATTACTAAATCATATACCATTGTCTAAGAGTACGGCACGTCGTGACCGAGACTCGAGTTCGTACCTTTGATCGGATCCGCGACTTTATCAAGTTTCTTCTAATCATTTTACAGTAATGTTTTAATAATCACGCTCTTGATGGTCTCACGACGCGTCAGCGAATCTGAGACCCGTTTGATCACGCCCTCTAACTGCATTTAGAGAACTAATTAATTACTGTGATTAATCAGAAAACTTGGCGTAATTAGAAAGTTTCTTGACAAAATTAAAATGGCGCCCAGTCTTTGGTTTAATTTCTAGACCGGTTCAGTCTTTGTATGGTGCGGCTGATAAATCATTGTTTATTTACAGCATAAAAGCGGATAAAAAACGAATATGTCGTTGATTATGACAAAATTAAAAAAAAAAACATAAAAGCATATTTGATCGCTTTAAAGTAGAACATAAATTCCACTTTTTAATTACTTACAAAAGTTTAACCTTGATTATTATGAATTATAATATACAAAACCCTAATAAGACCCGTCATAACATGCGCTATGGAAACAATAACAATAAATAAGAAAGAAGAGGAAGACTTAAAAATGGTGGAGAGAAAAGTAAAATTATAGATTGTAGACATACGTATAGTTATCAACACAAAACCTGAGTTGCTCCAACTTTATTTTCTATAAAGCGCTGATCTCAAATTTGTATTCCCTATGGAGAGTGCTACATTTTAAACACATGTTATAATTTAGATTCAATAGTAATAGATATATGCAGACAATGTGGTGAAAAAGAAGAAACTCCTCTTCACGTAATATGCCAGTGTGAAGGATCCACACACTATTGGCGTTATCTTCTGGGGATAAAACCAAGGAGAGTTAAGAAAAACGCCCTTAAAGAAAATCCTGGAGTTTTTCAAAAACAACTTTTTTAAGGGGCTTTCACCAGAGGGTTCAATGGACGGACCTATAGGTCGCAGTACAGGAACCCGAAAGGGGACCACCTCCGCGGAAATAATAATAATAATAATAATAATAATAATAATAATAATAATAATAATAATAATAATAATAATAATAATAATAATAATAATAATAATAATAATAATAAACTACAAAATCATAGATTATTATGCAATGTAAATAATATCTTAAATTATTTAGTTTTCTTTGTGTTTAATTAAGTACAGCTAGTTTATTTAATTTATGTAATGTTTTGTTTTGTTTTTTAATGGCAACTTTGATTAAACTTAACAAAGACAATAATATTGTAATAACTTACTTATTTTTAAAGATAAACCTAACATCTCTTACATCAATTAAACGAGAAAAAAATATCTTTTTAATCGTGTCAGAGCTAACTATACAACTCGTATTTAAAATAAAAAAGTTGATGTTAAAATAACAAAAGCCAATTAAGATAGGTAAAACTTTTTAAGAAATTTCAATTCTACGCAAAAAAAAGGTCCTGATACTGTCGAAAAACAATTCGATTTGATTTTAAATAAGCAAGTTGTAAGCAAAACTTGAAAACATCTTTTTTTTTATGAACAGCGCAGAAACTATAATTTGTTTCAAAGTTTTTTTCATAGAAAAATGCTCTTAAATAATAGATCATTTTGACTCTTTCAACCAACTCTGTATCTCTTACCATTTACGAAATCCCCATTCTGTTCACGATTACTGGGACTGTCTACTTACAAGAAGATAATAATTTTTTAATTTAATACAGAACATATTACCATTGGTTGTGATGGTGAATGTCTACTAATTTTATGGAAAAAGTTTTATTCAATTCACTTTTACAACAAATTGTGAAATATAAACGTAGTCCCTGAGTTACGAACAGGTACTATTTAATTGTTTATATGTAAGTCGATGTTTTTCGTACGTGGAAAAGACATAATTAAACGAAATAATAGCAAAAAGTCTGGCACCTTTCTAAAAAATATTTAAAATTTATTAAATATGCTAAGCTTTTTACGTTTTCTGTTTAAATTTAGACTGTAAATCTGCAAATTAGGACTAACAACAACCAGAATAGTTATTTACGTCACAAGACCGGAAAGTGGCACTTTACTGGACGAGTGGGCAGTTTTGGGACGAGCCGCAGGCGAGTCCTGAAAGGATACGAGTCCAGTAAAGACACTACGGGTATGTTACGTACAATACCTGTATATTTCCTGACACCAAAATTACTAACGTCACCCCCACAATTAAACAATAACTTAACAAACTACAGGCGAAAACTAGCTTGGTGGTATAATGACACTTGTTTGACAGCGCAAAACAACATCACCATGGTCACCAGCTACTTTCCGACCTAGGCTGGTAAAGATAACTGTAAAGTCATTACCATGGCAACCAGTTACTTTCTGGCCTAGGCCAGTAAAGATGTATTTTCCAGCCTAAACATTAATCGGAAACAACTGAATTTTTGGACGGACGCAGAAAAAAAAATTATTATCACTATACATATATTTAAAAAAAATTGTTTCCCAACTTCAATCAATTACATAAAAGTGATTTCACCGTTTTTCGAAGGTTCGTTAACCGACAACTGCTTGTATGCGTATTATTTATGTTTAAGGTACTTGAAATATGACGCAAATATAAAATTCTTACATTCGAAACAGTAATAAAACCAAAACGGTTAAACTTGCTTAGAAAAAACTGAATGTGTTTGCGGTAACGGTTGTGACGTCACTTGTACTGAACCGTTTACCATGTATTAAGTGTATAGCGATGAATAATTCTGGATCATTTTTGTACCTTAAAGCTAAAACAGATCACTCTTCGCAACAAATACATAACTCATATTTTTTTGCTTGTTCTTAGTTTCAGTTTGTTTAACTTACAAATTCGTTTTCATGATAAACGTCTTTGTTTTAACTAAGTTAAATGATTAGTACTTCATTTTAGTTGAGAGGTCGCAGCACGTCCCACTCACAATTAATATTTACGATTGTCCGCTTATCATTAATCAGAGTGCGTGAAACAGTTCCCATAAACTCATTAATTAAGGTGGAGCTTTTGACGAAGAAGTTTGGACTGTGAATAGCGACGCCCTAGTAAGTCGACGGATGTCTTTCATTACTACTAATTATGAAAAAATATATTACAACTTTATTCAATGACTAACTTAGATAATTAACATTTTCACAAATTAAACGCTTTCCTTTAACAAAACAGACGACGTCAACGTTTATTGAAACTTAAAACAAGTAAACTGCAAATAAATAAATAAGTAAATGATGAATATAAAATCAACCAAAATGTATACATTCTATGTTTTCGACAATCGGCAAATGATAAACTCTAACACTTTTAATTAGGTCTATGAGTACATAAATATATTTGCGATTTTTTTACAATTCAAAACCGTTTGCCGCATCCTAATCTCCATCTTCTTCTGTCAAGCCGATCTTGTTCTTGGAGTCCTCTTTCCTCCATGGCCTCCTCCACTCCTCTTTTCCAGTTTTTTCCTGGCCGACCATTTTCCGTGTTAAACGTGCTTACCACTTCCATACTTGTGGTGGTAATCGAGCTTCTGGCATCCGTCTTAGATGGCCATAGTATTTTAATCTCTTTGATGTCGAAATGTTTTATATATACATACAGGGTTATAACTTTAACGGGAATAAATTCTGTAACTTGGGAATACAGTATATCGGTAAAACCTGCGAAAACACGTCGATTTTAGTTTTTCGCCGGATACATTTCAGCAGTATTTCTTTTGGGATATCTTCATCCAGAGGGGTGCAACAACCCCTAATAATTTTTTTTTAAATGTAAGGATATGTCGAGTGGCATATCGTTGGAAAGCTCATTTAGAGAGGAATACAATGCATATATTATTTTCGAAAAATTCCAAGAGGTTAGGTGTTAACAAAATAAAGACAGGTTTAAAGTTTAACGGTATTTAATGTAAAGGTTGTTTACAATGTGCACAATTTCAATCTGTAAGCGTTCATTTGTGCATTTCTTATCACAGTTAAACAACTTTTTGTCGTAACTTTTTGTTGCGACCTTTTAGCAGTTGAAAATCTAGCTTCTCTATAAAATTTAACATTTATATTTTTATTTTGTTAACACCTAACCTCTTAGAATTTTTCGAAAATCAGATATGCATTGTATTCCTCTCTAAATGAGCTTTCCAACGATATGCCACTCGACATATCCTTACATTTGAAAAAAATATATTAGGGGTTGTTGCACCCCTCTGGATGAAGATATCCCAAAAGCAATACTGCTGAAATGTATCCGGCGAAAAACTAAATTCGACGTGTTTTCGCAGGTTTTACCGATATACTGTATTCCCAAGTTACAGAATTTATTCCAGTTAAAGTTTGCACCCTGTACATACTGCAGCTACAGGGCTTAACACTATTTTATTATTGTGTACAAAATATATTGCATTAAGGCAATATTTCACAAATTTTTCGAGATTAGCTGACTTGTTATCATCTAATAATATTTTTTTTTTAAATTTCAACAATGTTTTTGATAGACACATTTGTTAATAACAAAATTATATCAGAACTAACCAAAATGGCAATGCTGTAAATTTTTATAATTTTATTGTAATAATAATAACAACACCACATCTAAACGAAGTGTTGCAAATCAGTCCCTCGATGGGTAAGTGCCATAGAAAAAGAAAGACAGCAAAAATTAAATAAAAACCAAGTTGTTACGTTGCATTCCATAAAATATAAAGCAAAAATGTTAAAATGTATAAAATGTCCTTCCAAAACATTTGCATCGGCCTGCATAATTTTCAGTTATTTAATAAACAGGCTGAAGTTATGTTCCCTTTAAAACCAAAACCTCTCCAATACAGACTACTAATGAATAAAATCAATTCGACCGTTATATAAGGGGCAAGCCACATGTCATTGTCGGTTTAACAGTTTTAAGTATCATTCTTGCCGCAGATTTATCCCGTCAGCCCCGTTCTTTAATTTTGACTACGCTGCTACAAATTCGGCGCGTTCCCAGCTCGGCCGAAGAGCTTTCGAGAGGCAAACGGGGAACGCTCAGCGTAACAGTGTATTACGGAGGGTAGCTCTGTGGGTAATCTCACTGATTACATGTTACATTGTGTCACTTTGATCAAGAAGGCCGTGTTTTTTACGCCAGGGATTTATCATTGTTTCCGCTATTGGGTTAGTAATAACCCGGCCCTCTTGAGTGGTTCAGCCGTTATCGATTGGTGAATGATTAAAAGTGCCTTTGTTCATCGTACTGAGTAATTATTCAGTAAAACTGTACCTAAATGGGAGTGGGTTAAATATTAACACCATTGTACCACAATTTCAACAACGAACTAACGATAGTTGTACAAGTTTCAGAACCTAATATCAAAAATTAAGTATTTATATAAAGCTATAAATTTTGTACTTTTTACTGACGAAATGGCTCATAAACCGTTAAACAGGTGTGCTTTAATCATTAACTTTTGCCAGAGATTAATAGGTTCAACATAACAAAAACTTTACCACAAAGAAAATTGAAGGGTTTGCTGCAAAAAGGGGTTAGCTCCAAATTTTGTGAGTTTTCAGTTAGACATCCTATCTTGTGCAAAAAAAAAACTCTTTCGATTGGTGCAAGAACGAGGTAGCTCCTAGCGTTAATTTCCGAGTTATTTCACATTTGGATTTGACTATCTTGCTCGTTTGGGGCAAGAAAGATGCAGCTCCTGGAGCTGTCTCCTTATTGCGACAAATGGCTGAGGTGGTTTGTTGATAGAAAGGTTATAGTTAACAGATTTTGTTGTTACACGAGTGGTAGTACGTTATTTTGACAGAAGTTTTGTGCTTTTTGTACTTGGACGTCGTTTTTTAATACTATTTTTTTAAAGGTAAAAAGAGAGAGGCTGTGACCTGAAAAAAAAAAGAAAAAATGGTCCCACTTATTCAATACGGCCCGCGTTACTCACACATCTAATTTACTGACCCGTAGTACCATTTGAGTTTGCGACCCCTACCTTAAAAAGTAGTTGATCACATACTTTGGGGCAAGAAGGAGGTAGCTCCAACATTCAAAACATGGCCCATTACTCCAGAAGACATATTTTTTTCATGCTAATAGGGCTTATTCATAGGAATACCTATGTACAATAAGTTTAAAAAAATATTTTCTTGTAACTTGAGATTTGAACTGTTAAAACGTTTTTTTTTATTTTTCCACAGATTTATAAAATTGGAGCTAATCCTTTTTGCAGCGAACCCTTCAATTGTAAATGTTGAGGAAAATCGAGGAAATCACACAAAAAAGACCCATTCTGTTTTTTTTTTTATTATTGTAAAGTCCTTAAACTTTTTAAGATTGAGATATTAAAAGATCTAGGCGAAGTGAATCAAAAATTTTTGGAATATCACAAGTATACAATAGGTATAGGACCGGACCTAGTACGCTTCCTTGTGGAACTCCTGCTTTAATTTTTGTAAGTTCTGAATAACATTCTTCTTGCTTTATTCTGAAGTGTCTATCTGAGATATGGTACTGAAGAATTTGGGTTTATTGTTTTGGGAGGGGTGATCTTAGTTTATAGTTAAAACCATCATGCCACACGAAAGCCTGCACTACGTCTAGAAAGATGGTAGAACAAACTTTTTTTTCTTCTAGTGCTTTTTCTATGACATGCGTAATTCTGTGTACCTGGTCAATAGTTGAATGTTTATTTCTAAATCCAAATTGATGAAAAGGAATTAGTTCTTTTTCTTCTATTATTGGTTTCATTTTTTTTGAGCAACAGCTTTTTGAATAGTTTCGATATAATAGGCAATAATTATATATAAATTAAGTAGAGAACCGGCCCCAACACACTTCGCTGAGGAGCATCCGTCCTAATTTTCCATATATTTGAGTATTCTTCTTCTTATTTAATTCTGTACGTTCTCTCCGTTATATGAGATTGTTATAATTCTGTATAGAAAATATTTGCTTGATTTTATTCATTAGTCCTTCATGTCAGACCTTATCAAAGGTCTGGGGGCAATGTCAGGAAACATGGCCGAGCATATTTTCTGATCTTCATATGCCTTTTCAATTATATCCGTAATTACATATGTGTACCTGTTCAATGGTAGTATGTTTTTCCCTGAATCCAAATTGATTTTCAGGTATCATCGTTTTTATTTCGAGTAATTATAGGTTTTATTCTTTTTAGTCTATAAATTTCTCAAGCAATTTCGAGATAACAGTTTAGAGAGATATAGGTCTAAATGAAGATGTTTCATTTTAAGGTTTTCCTGGTTTTAGTAGCATAATTATTTTAGCCATTTTCCTTATGCTTACCAGGGGAGGTCACGATATGTTGTCGCTAGAATCTGTTCAAGGCTGTATTTATTGCATCAAGAACATCAAAACTAAATGTTTTCCAGAGTTATACGTGCCACTGGCAATTTCCCTCGGAAAAATAGGGGAGAAACTGAAAAAGTTAATAATCAAGGTAAGTTTTGCAATGGCGTAGGCCATGAAACCGTCAGATAAAATCAAAACTTTTCTTTTTACCAATTCGCGCATCCTTTGCAAGTAAAATGTTTTTTTGAAAAAATCTTAAACGGTTCCGGAGAAAAACGTCCAAAACTAAACCCCAGCAAAAGCGCTATGATTTGGGAAGTTGTACAACTAAATCTATGCGACTTGCAAGGCGTTTAACATAGGGGAAACCGTTTTTACAAAGGCCTCGTTTCCGCGTTTTTCTCCGGATCCGTTCTAGATTTTTTCAAAAACTTTGCACCATTTTACTTGCATAGGATGCGCACATTGGTAAATAGATTTTATCTCTGACGGTTTCATGGCCAACGCGATCGCAAACGTTACTTTTATTATTAAAATTTTCTGGTTTTTTTTCATATTTTTTTGAAGGAAATGGCCAGTGGCACGTATAACTCTGGAAAACATTTAGTTTTGATGTTCTTGATGCAATAAACACAGCCTTGATCAGATTCTAGCGATAATATATCGTAACCCTCCCATGTTCGTACATATTTAAGACGTATTGCAGCGTTTATTAGGTTGGTTAATTTTACTAAATAAACCTAATAATAACTCACAGTTACACAAGCACTTGCAAGTTTTTAACAATTTTAAAAAGCCGTTAAAATCCAACCAAAACGATTTAATGATGTTTATTACTTAAAATGAATGTTTAAACATCCATACAATTACCATCAAGTAGCTCTATAATTATCAAAGTGGGGCGCGTGTCTAACAACATATTGGGAGTGCTATGACACAGTCGAAGTCCGTCTGTCTAACCGCTTGATGTTTAAAAATTACCTGCTAGCGCTATTTTGGTAAAACAACTGACATTATGCGTGTGTAGAAACCACAACGAGTTGGTTATGAAAAAAATGCGTATCCTGCTTATGTACGGTAATAAACGATCAATTGCAAACAAGTAGTTTTTGCCAAGAATTCTTGGTGTGAAATAAAATTATCCATCGTATATTTAACCTTTTTTTAATGTAAATACTCTGAATACCAACACTTTTCGACTATGTTAGCTAAACATGCCCAAGTAATTTTAGAACCATGACCTTAATAATTTTCTAGTTAGTGTATCTTATACGGAGTATTAATGTTATTATCCATATTTGCGCTATATATTGCAAAAGAGATACTGACGCTTAGGCGTCTTTTGCTAAAATTGACAAAAACGGCTTCGACTATGTTAGCTAAACATGCCCAAGTAATTTCAGAACCATAACATTAATAATTTTCCAGTAATTGTATCTAAAACGAGGTGTTGTCTTACGGTATTTAAGTTATAATCCATATATGCGGTATATATTGCAAAAGAGGTACCGACGCTTGGGTGTCTTATACTAAAATTGGCAAAAACGGCTTCGAATATGTTAGCTATGCAAGCCCAGGTAATTTTAGAACTATGACTTCGATAACTTTCTAATTACTGTATCATAAGTCTGTTTTATACTATACTATTTTTTCGTTTAAGATTTTAGCATGGAAAATATGAACCATTTACAGTGTACTATTTTTTCGTACGAAAACTCCAATATATTTTGGTTACTTTTTTAGTAACTTTTATTATATTTTGTTGGTACCTCGAGTAACCATGTCAAATGTTCAATTTGATCACAGAACAGAAAGCGAATAATTTTCAAATTTAACGTATATTTAACGCTTGTTACATTCTACATATTTATTCCTACAAAATAAATTGTGACGGATAACGGTAATAAGTAGTATTTAACATCGTTTGATTGTTTTAGTTAACCTAACCCACAAATAACATGCGATCAGATACAGTCATACAGTTACAGTAGAATACGCCTGCGCGCATGCTGAAATTGGACGGATTTAGCACAGGTAGTAATTTCGTACGAATTTTTCGTTCATGTTTTTTAATTTCTGATTAACACCGTACTAGAAAATCGTATACGATTTTCTTAAACGAAAAATAGTGTAGTATAAAAGTATAAAACAGACTTTATACTTCCGCAGTGGTTTTGAACCCGTACCGTCAATGTACCTCTTGGCGTCACTGTTAAGCGTCATGTACCCCTTGTCGGTTGGTCCATTTCAAAACAACTTTATTTATGCACAGAACATACTGTGTAAAAATATTTAGTGCGAAAGTTGTTGTATTTGACACATACCCTGTGGAAGTTTCACGAACTCCTTGGGGGTCTATGGAACCTTGCTTTAGAGTCTAGGCTGAAAAATATTCATCCAATCTTTGTTTATTTATTAGTAAACAAGAAATCAAATTAGGTTACCACCCTGTGATGTTTTTCGGAGATATTGGTAACAAAAGAGATAATCGAGTTGGCAATGAATTTTAGGACACCCTGTATAATAATATATGCACGGTACGCTTGAGGGGTGGAATCAGGTTTTGTCCCTTTACTTGTTTAAAATGAGCGATTGAAGCAGGGTAACCTATTAATCGACGGCTTGCTGAATTTACTTGATAAACGCTGAAAATATTCCGAACATTTGTAAATTTTATCGAAAATAACGGACCCGGTTCATTCAAATCAAAATATCTGGTTTTAGACTAAAGTTGAATGTTTCGATTGATTATTGGTGCTTGAAATGCGTTATTTATGATCACCACATATTTTTCCTACTTTCACTTTCAACACAAAGCCTGCAATAATGCGCAAAACTAATTTTATTTGATGAAGGCGGTGCTGGCGATCAATTACCTTTAGAGAGGGTCAGAAAATGTCCTGACCTTAAAGGTCACTCGCGAGGACAGAATGAAATACAGCGCGTGCCATGTCTTGCATAAAACATCCGTTTTATGAACTGAAGCTTGTCCAATATATTTACAAAATTTATTATTAGTCGTATCGACGTTTGTAGATTAGGAAATTATGGTTCCAAGAAAAAATGTCAATAAAAATCTGAATTAATGGGGGTATACTCAATTTTTTAAAAGCGAAATGTTTTTACAGTCGGATACAGAACAGTTTAATTTCATTTATTATGGGTTGCATATTTTAAAACTTATTTTAATTGTTCCACAATTTGGATAGTAAAGTTTTATTGGAAGCTAATACAGGTGGTCCTTTTTTTGTAGCAGGATCTTCTGGTTGGGAAACGGTTAAAAATTATCGATATTTTTTCGACAATTTCCTTGTATCTTTAAAACGAAGCGTTTGTGGACCCATGTTGATATGAAATATTCGCTTTAAAATGAGTTTTTGTATCGACTGTTAAAGTCCTGCTACAAAAAAGTGGACCACCCTATACAGGGTGTCCCAATTATACACCGCCAAAAAGTAGGTGCATATTCCTAAGTGAAAATGATGACCATTTGTCAAATACTTTGTTATCCGAAAATGCTTCCTTTCAAAGTTAGAGACCTCCAAAGTTGCAAGAAAAAAAAAATCGATTACGTCCTAGCCGTTTAAGCTAGAACTATCAAACTTGGCCGAAATGTTTAGGTGTTTTCCATTGACTTTGTGGGATAATTAAAAAGAAAACACGTAATTGGAAGTATGATTTATAGTCAGGTCATCCGCTTACCATCTTCAGGGTTTTTTACTCTGGAATAAAATTGAAAATGTCATTCGTCCATAAAAAAGTACGACTTAAGAGGAAAAAATTCGTCCCTCTTTGGTTTTTGCTGTAAACGTAGCCGTTTTCGAGAAAATTAGCGCTAAAGATGCAACTTTGGATGTCTCTAACTTTGAAAGGAAGCATTTTCGGATAAAAAAATATGTGACAAATGGTCATCATTTTCACTCAGGAATATGCACCTACTTTTTGGCGGTGTCTAATTGGGACACCCTGTATAGTATCATAGGTCCAGTTTATATGAAACTAAATGAGTCCAAGTGTTTAGTTAAAAGTCACAGCTATCAAAATGCAAAACTTGATATGAACTATATTTTATATTATAGACTATGTTTTTAAATTATTCTAATATCAAGTTACTGACTTAAATCCTTAAAGATTAATTGTAGATTACCATTTTAAATCAGACGTTGGTGTCATTTATATATTGAGAATAAGATATAAATCTAAAAACATGTACTATTTGTTTTAAATATTTAATATGTAACGTGTCAGAAACAGATATCTAAAATAATCTTGCACTGAGCGAAACTTTTGGTTAATGGTATAATTATTTGGCATATTGCAACTTCTTGTAGATACCAAGACGGGCAAAAAGATTTCAGTTGAGAAAAAAACTTTATACCGGGTGTTAATGAAGTGTGGTACACCCCCTTTTTTTCTTTAGTTTTGATTTTAGATAAATGAAATTTTAGACATATGATATGTGCAAAAAAAGGGGCTTTTTGAGAACATGCACACATTTGTTTCACTTCCGATTTCGCCGGAAATGACCCCAACTTTGTTATTTTAAATGGAACACCCTGTATATTTTTACATTTTCGGAAAGAGGAAGCGATTTTGGATGCAACTGTGTTGTTTTGGTTCATTTTCATAACCTCAAAAAAATTTTGAAACAGATTTTAATTTTTGTTTAAAAGGGTGTCGTGTATGAGGCGCCGTTTGTGTCAAAAAGAAATTTGCAAAATAAATAACATTTCGTACATAAATATACAAATATAAAAATATTTAGTTAATTTCACATTTCAATGTTTATTTTTTTTTTTTTTTTGACATCGGTAATAGTTTATTTTTCAAGAAAATATTTTTATATATTATTTCGTGTAAGTACATTCCGCATGTTTTTTTTTTGATATCGGTAATAATTTATTTTTCAAGAAAATATTTTTATTTATTTGCACACCAAAAATTTTTATTTTATTTTTCACTGCAATTATGTACGCTATTATACAACAGATGGCGCGCCACCCAACATTAGTGTTTAATTTTGAACTGCTGCTTGTTCAATAATTATATTAAATGGTAATAAGCTTCTATATATTGTGCTTCTGGAAATACCTAATATTTTAGGAATAATTGTCCATTTTAAACCAGATTTCCTAAGGAAGCTAATTTGTTCTGCTGATGCAGGCAGCTGTGGTGTTCCAGTTGACATGCTGTGGATAAAATAGTTACAACTACCTTAAAAAATTGCAAAACAGTATAAGTACAGGGTGTCCCACAAGGTATGCCTTCGCTAATTTTTGCATAAATCGAATTTTTAGAACCTAGATAAAACGTTTTTACCGATAATAATTTTTTTCATGTGTCCCTTCATATACAGAGTGTCCCAAATATAGTGAACAGCATGAGAATCTCTTAAACGGTAAAAGATACGGAGTTGGTTAAATGGGTCAAAATGATCTATGATTCAAGAGCAACTGTTCTATAAAAAAAAAAACTAAAAAAAATCAATAGTTTTTGCGCTATTGATGAAAAACAAAACACATCAGGTTTTTAATTTCTGCTTATAACTTTCTTAATTGAAATCACACTCAAAATATTTTTCGACATTATTAGGACACTTTTTTGTGTAGATTTGAAATTTGTCAACAAATTTTACCTATCTTCATTTGTTTTTGTTTTTTTAACATTAATTTTCTTATTTTAAATACGGCTGATGTTAAAATAACAAAAAAAAATGAAGATAGATAAAATTTGTTGACAAATTTCAAATCTACACAAAAAAGTACCCAAATTATGTCGAATCATATTTTGAGTGTGATTTCAATTAAGCAAGTTATAAGCAGAAATTAAAAACCTGATGTGTTTTGTTTTTTATCAATAGCGCAAAAACCATTGATTTTTTTCAAGTGTTTTTTTTTATAGAACAGTTGCTCTTGAATCATAGATCATTTTGACCCATTTAACCAACTCTGTATCTCTTACCATTTAAGAGATACCCATGCTGTTCACTATATTTGGGACACTCTGTATATGAAGGGACACATAAAAAAATTTATTATCGGTAAAAACGTTTTATCTAGGTCCTAAACATTCAATATATGCAAAAATTAGCGAAGGCATACCTTGTGGGACACCCTGTATAATGGTGCCTTTCCACGTGAGAGTAAACTACTCTCGATAGCAGCGTCGCCAAGGATACAGGATACAGCCCCTGAGAGTAACTCGCGATTGGCTGTATCCTTGGCGACGCTGCTATCGAGAGTAGTTTACTCTCACGAGGAAAGGCACCATTAGTGCTTACTTTAAACTGGAAATCGCAAACGTCAAATGTAGTTCATTTGCTTCGCAGCAGTTCAAAATTAAACACAAATGTTGGGTGGCGCACCATCTGTTGTATAATAGCGTACATATTGGCAGTGAAAAAATTAAAAAAAAATTTTGGTGTGCAAATAAATAAAAATATTTTCTTGGAAAATAAATTATTACCGATATAAAAAAAAAAAAGTTAAATGTGGAATGTACACGAAATAAATAAAAATGTTTTCTTAATAAATAAATTGTTACCGATACCTATTTAAAAAAAAAATAATTAAGGTGAAATTGACTAAATATTTTTATATTTGTTTATTTATATACGAAATGTTATTTATTTTGCAAATTTCTTTTTGACACAAATGGCGCCTCATAGTCGTGACCTGCAAAAATTGAATTTCATTATGTCAACAATTGTCCAAAAAACGTTTTTGTAAATTTTAAATGACGTTTAGGTTACTTTTATCGACTTTGAGGGTTGCGGAATCGGTTTTTTGACAAAAAGTCAATTTTTTTAAAAGGAACTATGGTGGTACTAGCGGTTATTTAAAAGGAGCATCTTCTAACGAATCCATCGATACCAATAACTTGTATTTTTATTAAAAGTCTGCTACAAGAGCTTCAAATTATTGTGAAAATTTATTAAAAGATCCTGTTAATCGCAGGAGACTGTGCATAACTGCAACAAAACAAATGATTATCGTTGGTTTATGTTTAACTACTATAGTCATTTTATTAAAAAGTCCAAAAGTTTTGGTAATCATTTTTACATAATTAGATTACTGCGATTAAAAGGATCTCTTAATAAATCTTCACAATAATTTGAAGTTTTTGTAGCATACTCTTAGCAGGGCAACGAAGAACACACCATTAAACATTATTGAAAAAGCAACCAAACTAATCTTAAGTTTTCATTTCAGTTACCTAAGCAGTTCACTCGGTGTATGACGATGTTGGTTCTAAACATTAATGATGCAAAAGTGTAACTGACAGGCAGTGTCCTGCGGTATCGGGTGACCACATTTGTCAGAACAGCAGGGTGCATCGCTACTGCAAGCCGCTTGATCCACTCTCTCACGCTACACACGTGTTCTTCGACGTTGTACGGCGACCTCCAGGTCAGTATTAACCGAATAAATATGTGCAAAGAACAATCTGTATCACAATACCACAAACTGCACACTGATCTTTAACGTTTGTCTTGGTTTTACGGGTACATGATCATCTTGTTGGGTCAGAAAAAGCAAGCGGTGTAATATTGTGTTATTACACTTGCAACGAAAAAGTTTAACGAGTTTCGCATTGTTAACGTGTTATAATGGAATATTTCCCAGAAAAGCATAAAGCACTTGGTGCAAAATACCACGATGTAGAGTCTAAGGTAAAACTATGAACCTGCAATAACTTCTCAAATTCGTGAACAATTTAAGGCCAGTAAACAATAACTTTAGATTTCTTAAGACATCAATAACCATTAAAGAAACGATGTCAATTACTTGTTAGTACTTGAATAAATAATAAACTTCGTATCATTTTAAGAAAATGTTTACATTCAACTAAAACCGTGAGGTTATTAACAAGCAACATTTATTAAATAGCAAATAACTTTCGCCCTACAAGACAGCGAAACGGTACACACACAAAATGTTTGACCAAAGTATTCAGTAGAGTTCCGGAGAAAAGACTAATGCATCTTCTCATACGCAGGTTCTAGTGATTGCAATACCGGTATACCGGTATACCGAATACCGGTATAACGTGCCATTTTACAATACCGAAATACCGTCTCATTTGATGGTCTAATACCGGTATTCGGTATTAATATTATTTTTTTAAAATTTGATTTTTATTATTTTATAATTGCAGTCATAAATAAAAAAATTGCAATAAATGCAAAACACAAAATTGTGCCACAAAATGATGTATTTAAGTTAATTAAAAGAGAGATGATATTATTAGAAGACGATGGAATATTGCAACATTGGAATATTTGTTGTCATTTCCAAGGCTTACTATTAAAAAATGTTGCAATTTCTCTTAACTTTATCAAAAATTCTTAATAACTCGAAAATTATTGCAGATAGGTATAGGAAACGCTAATACAGATTGATGTAGAATATACTTTTGAATTAGAAAATGAAAAAAAATAATTGGGCATTGTATTTGAAAAAAACGAGTTTTATTGGTCTGAAATTGTATTAAAAGAAAATTAAATTTTGGACACCCTGTAAGTAATGCATCGATTGCAAAAATTCTTCTATGCATAGTCTAAATTTAAGCGTTTTCTCCTCAAAAATGGCAGCGATAGATAATATTAAGCATCACGATGAAAATCAAAAAATTTCAAAAAAGTCCAAAAATCTAAAAAACGACTGCACTTAGGTATAGGGTATGCTATTAATAGTCCCTCTAAAATAACGTGTTAAATCCAAAAATGCAATAAAAAATAGACCATTGTATTTGAAATAAGAAAGTAGACGTCAACTTCCGGTATTTCCGGAAGGGTCGCCATCTGAAAATATTTTCATTAAACAGCTCAGATGCCATTATGGTCATAACCAAAATTTCAGATCAATACCCTTTTTCATTCTTCATATATTTTTAATGCCCGGTCCCAATCAATTACCCTATATATCTTCAGTTTTTTGTGTCCATATTTTTTTACAGATTATGTAATTTTTTAAGTTTCTTTATTTTATGTAAATTTGTGTTTTGACATTATACTTACTATATTAACATATGTGTAAAATGCATATATTGTATTTTCAAAATTAATACTTTTTTTAAAAAGCAATACCGGTATTAATACCGGTATACCGGTATTATTTGCGAATAAATACCGAATACCGGTATTGAATTTTGGTCCGGTATTGCAATCACTAGCAGGTTCGACACTCCATTTTTTTGATGAAAAAAGGTTTAAAGCTATAGAGCACCCACCGTACTCGCCCGACTTGGCATGGTCCGACTTTTGATTATTTTTTGAACTTAAAAGAAATTTGCAGGGTGAAAAATTATTTTTGTAAGTGTTCTGAAAGATTGGTTGGGAGCTTATAGAAAGTGGAAATTAGGAATTATTGGAGAAATTTACTTTGAACATATGTATTTAAAACGAAATCTCAGAAAATAATAATCTATAGTCTATAAATTCAGCTTGACTTTCGTATCACAGTATTCAGTATTACAACTTATAAACCTAAAAGTTGAACAACCAGTTTAAAAAAAATATTCCAAATTTGCAAAAATAATTCTATGAGAATAAATATTTGTGGTGCATAAGAAAATTATCTCATGATCCAAGGAAATGAAAGAGAATGAACAATACAGGGTGCACCACGACCCTGAGATTCTTTGATAGCTCCTTTATTAATGAAAATATCAAAAAATGTTTAATACAAATATTGTGCGAACCTATTTTCTACATAACCTAAAATTATTTTCAAATATACAGGGTGTTTCGTTTAAACCGGCACATATAAAAATTTAATTTTTTTAAATATAACACCCTGTATATTTTTACATTTTTGGATTTCTCTTAAAATTTACTTTAAAAAATGTATAAGGTTATATGGGTCTTAAGTCAACCGTTTTCGTAAAATTTACATTTTTGTGAAAATTTTGAGCGATACAGCACTGTCAATTTTTTTTTACATTAAAGTTATTTAAAAAAGCGGTAAAATTTCGTTTAAAATTTAGATTGACAATAAATTAATTAACACTGCGCTAGCTACATTTTAAAAATATTATACAGGGTGTTTTTTACGCTTGGTCAAACTTGTGAAACTTTAAACATCGATAAGTCATTTTTCTTAAACGCAACACCCTGTATATTTTTACATTTTCTTGTAGAGAATTTAATTGTCTTTCGAAATTATTAAGCATGTCCTATACCTAAAGTTAATATTTTTCGAGCTATCTCGATTTTTATTAGTATTACTAAGGCAATTAAAATATTTTAAAGTGGGCCATGAACGTAAGTCGTAATTTTTCAAAGAATTTTTAAACAAAAGAGTAAAAAGAGCTGCAACTTTAATTTTAGGCTAAAAATGTACCCCATTTTACCGAAAATTATCGTATAAATTGTTCAAGATTATGTCCTTGTTCTACGCACAGCCGTAGACCTTGTCTGAAAGACTCTAGCTCCCTTTATAACATTTCGGGGGTTATACCATCAAAAGCAACACGAATCCTGTTCTGCACATCTTCAGCAGTTGTTGGGGTGTCTTGATACACCTGTTTTATGGGTCCCCACAAAAATAAATCTATAGGGGTAAGATCAGGTGACCTAGGTGGCCAGAAGATTGGTATACATCGCCCTATCCATCTATTAGGATATTCTGTGTTCGGCAACTGTATTACTTCCTGTGTTGCTTTTAATGGTATAACCCCCGAAATGTTATCAAAAGTGCTAGAGTCTTTGAGACAACATCTACGACTGTGCGTAGAACATGAACAAGGATATAATTTTAAACAATTTATACGATAAATTTCGGGGAAAAGGGGTACATTATTGGACTAAAATTAAAATTGGAGCTCTTTTTATTCTTTTGTTTAAAAATTCTTTGAAAAATTACGACTTACGTCCATGGCCCACTTTAAAATATTTTAATTGCCTTAGTAATACTAATAAAAATCGAGATAGCTCGAAAAATATTAACTTTAGGTATAGGACATGCTTAATAATTTCGAAAGACAATCAAATTCTCTACAAGAAAATGTAAAAATATACAGGGTGTTGCATTTAAGAAAAATGACTTATCGATGTTTAAAGTTTCACAAGTTTGACCAACCGTAAAAAACACCCTGTATAATATTTTTAAAATGTAGCTAGCGCAAAGTGTTAATTAATCTATTGTCAATATAAATTTTAAACGAAATTTTACCGCTTTTTTAAATAACTTTATTGTAAAAAAAAATTGAAAGTGCTGTATCGCTCAAAATTTCACAAAAATGTAAATTTTACGAAAACGGTTGACTTAAGACCCATATAACCTCATACATTTTTTAAAGTAAATTTTAAGAGAAATCCAAAAATGTAAAAATATACAGGGTGTTCTATTTAAAAAAATTAAATTTTTATATGTGCCGGTTTAAACGAAACACCCTGTATATTTGAAAATAATTTTAGGTTATGTAGAAAATAGGTTCGCACAATATTTGTATTAAACATTTTTTGATATTTTCATTAATAAAGGAGCTATCGAAGAATCTCAGGGTCGTGGTGCACCCTGTATACGTGGCACGTGCTAGAGTATGAATTCACCAAACAGAATGCTTACATCTCCTCATAAATGAAAAAAAAAAACTAATAAGAAAGATAGATGCAGATAACCAAAAAAAGTCTTTAAAAGATCTCCAGGCAATTTATTAATAAACGAATCATTAAATAAAAAGGATAATATCAGTGCAAACTTAAGAAATATCATGAATTAACTTTTAGGAAGCTTTAAAACTATGACTGAAAGAACAAGATAACTCTAGGTATATAAGTACTAGTCACGATAAAAGCTACAGTTTTTGTAAGCTTTCTAGAATCTTTCTTTCGTTTGTAATCGTTTACTTGGAAACGGTTTTCTCTCAAATAATTTTACCGAAAGCTACTTGTAATGAAATGTTGTCAACTAAAATATTAGAAAAGTGTAAATAATCATGAAACTTTTTAATTCCATTGTTAAGGTATTTAAATAAAAAAACATAGGTTACAAACTAGTTATTATATAGGTACGTTTATTTTTGAGATCATACCTACTAAGTTTCGTTATTTAATAAAATCGTGCATTTCAAATATTTGCTTAAGAATTAATGAGCACGGGGTGCTCAATTTTTGACCGAATAATTTATAAAAAAATATTTGATTAAAGAGGTTACAAAAAATTAATTGGCTATTATCGAAAAATGAGTAATATAAATAATTTTGAAACCCATTGCCCACAAAAATTTTCCCATGTATGTTTATTTTTGTAATGCACTACCGGATTTAGCATTTAATTTTCTCCTATAAAGAAGTTTGAAGAGTACCTACGCATACTTTCTTTTAAATCTTGAGGAGCAGCATCCCCTGGAATATATCCTGAAACATGCGATTTTGGAGTTAATAAAATTGAGTTATCTTCATAAATGAGAATACTCAATACTTACATGAAAAATTAAAGTTTCATTGAACGCGTTTTTCCCAAAACTGATGATGTTTTAGATTACTTAGTTAATTAATAACGTAGCTTGAATGAAGAATCGGAAGAGTTTGAAACAAAAAAGGGCTTAACTCTTACAGGCACATAAAAAGTAGACATATTTTTGCCCGTGCTGCACACAAAATTCAAAATTATTTATTAACAACGAAACTAAATACATTTGAAAGAGGCTGCAGATTAAAAAAGAAAAATATATGTTTTAGCATCCTCGTCGGGTTCAGCAACTCCTGGTGAGGTGGTACACCCTATGTACCATGTACCACTATGCCTGTAATGCGAAATTTTGAGTAGCTTGATTTATCACAAATTGTAATATTTTCTTTTATTTTACTTCTTTGTGATAGTCCTGAAAACATGTCTTTGATTTAGATAAACAAAATGGCACTTTGCATATTGAACACATCCATTTTGTGCGTATACTTGATTTTTTTTGTACTACAGTTTCCAGATCTTTAACCGCACCCTGGTTGGTAAGCTTTCCTAGGAAAGTTTTGATTTCAGTAATATCTGTTTGTTGATTTTTTTTTAGCAAAATGACATAGTGGCATATTGCTATCAGAATCTGATAAGTTTCTAAATTATCCATTTCTAAATCAACTTCCCTTTCCTCATTTACCTGCTCTGTATAATCTAGTTCACCAATTATAGATTCTTGGTCAGTCAGAATATCTTCAAATTCCGCAAGAAATTAATCCATTGTCATATCTTTCAATTCAAATGACAAGTCTTCTAAATTGTATTTTGCCATTTAAATAATGATTATTTGTTTGAATGCTCACAGTGGTACAAATAACGTACCACCAAAATATTGTCAAATAAACACAAGAAAAACTTATTTTAAATATGAAAACAATGTCAAGTGTAAACCATACCACAAGCAGACAGATTTAACAAAAACACAATTATTTTACGTTAAAATTACACTAATTACAACAAATTATTTTTGTACACTTTACTATTTGTGTGAAGATAGCATGGGGTTCCTAGCATGGGTTTGTGTCTTTGCTAAGTGTTCGCACGGCCCAGCAAATAAGTTACTGGAAAGTTAATAATCGTTTCCTCGATAACGAAAAGACATTGTATTATGAAATCTGCAAGGGATATGTACAATACCTTTATCTATAGTAGAGGGTAGTGTATGCAAAGGCCAATGTCTGTCCGTGAGACGTCTCTCCGTGGCGAAATAAAAAACGTAATATACATTAGAAGTGAAAAAAAAGTAAAAATAATTCATAAATTTTTCGATAACGGGCCAAGATTCTTTCATGAAAATTGCAGGGGATATGTAAAATACTTTTATCTAAGGGGTAGTACATACCAAAGTCATTACCTGACCGTCAGAGACCCATCCAACGCATAGTACCATATGTTGTATACATTATCAGTAAAAAAGTAAAAATAATTAATTATTTTCTCGGTAACGGAAAGAGATTCTTTCATGAGATTTGCAGGGGATATGTAAAATACTTTTATCTAAGGGGTGGTACATACCAAAGTCATTGCCTGCCCGTCAGAGACCCATACAACGCATAGTACCATATGTTATATTCATTATTAGTAAAAGAGTAAAAATAATTAATTATTTTCTCGGTAACGGAAAGAGATTCTTTCATGAAATTTGCAGGGGATATGTAAAATACTTTTATCTAAGGGGTGGTACATACCAAAGTCATTGCCTGCCCGTTAGAGACCCATACAACGCATAGTACCATATGTTATATACATTATTAGTAAAAGAGTAAAAATAATTAATTTTTTTCTCGGTAACGGAAAGAGATTCTTTCATGAAATTTGCAGGGGATATGTAAAATACTTTTATCTAAGGGGTGGTACATACCAAAGTCATTGCCTGCCCGTCAGAGACCCATCCAACGCATAGTGCGATATGTTATATTCTTTATCAATAAAAAAGTTGAAGGAATTAATTATTTTCTCGCTAACGGAAAGAGATTCTTTCATGAAATTTGCAGGGGATATGAAAAATACTTTTATCTAAGGGGTGGTACATACCAAAGTCATTGCCTGTCCGTCAGAGAGCCATCCAACGCATAGTACTATATGTTATATACATTATCAGTAAAAAAGTAAATATAATTAATTATTTTCTCGATAACGGGCCAAGATTCTTTCATGAAAATTGCAGGGGATATGTAAAATACTTTTATCTAAGGGGTAGTACATACCAAAGTCATTGCCTGCCCGTCAGAGACCCATCCAACGCATAGTACCATATGTTGTATACATTATCAGTAAAAAAGTAAAAATAATTAATTATTTTCTCGGTAACGGAAAGAGATTCCTTCATGAGATTTGCAGGGGATATGTAAAATACTTTTATCTAAGGGGTGGTACATACCAAAGTCATTGCCTGCCCGTCAGAGACCCATACAACGCATAGTACCATATGTTATATTCATTATTAGTAAAAGAGTAAAAATAATTAATTATTTTCTCGGTAACGGAAAGAGATTCTTTCATGAAATTTGCAGGGGATATGTAAAATACTTTTATCTAAGGGGTGGTACATACCAAAGTCATTGCCTGCCCGTCAGAGACCCATACAACGCATAGTACCATATGTTATATACATTATTAGTAAAAGAGTAAAAATAATTAATTTTTTTCTCGGTAACGGAAAGAGATTCTTTCATGAAATTTGCAGGGGATATGTAAAATACTTTTATCTAAGAGG